>JAQRGC011569009.1:0-280682 GCA_028659135.1 Plantago lanceolata | reverse complement strand
CTTGAACAGGAAACCGAAGCCAATCGCAGCCTTTCGGAAAAGGAACGCATCGCGCGCGAGCAGCAGAAGGCCAAGGAAGCTGCCGACGTCAAATTTGCCGTCGACAATCTTGCAACCGGTCTTTCGAAGCTTTCGGATGGCGATGTGTCCTACCGCATCGGCCAGCCGTTCACGGCGACACTCGACGGCGTTCGCAACGACTTCAACATGTCCGCCGAAAAGCTGCAATCGGCATTGACCCGGGTTGCGCAGAATGCCGGTGGCATCGGCGCGGGCGCAAACGAGATCAAATCGGCCGCCGACGATCTGGCCAAGCGTACCGAACAGCAGGCAGCAGCCGTGGAAGAAACCGCTGCCGCTCTGGAAGAGATCACCACGACAGTGAAGGATTCCACCAAGCGCGCGCAGGAGGCCGGCCTGATCGTCAGCCGTGCCAAGGCGGGTGCCGAACAATCCGGCGAAGTGGTACGCCGCGCCGTGGTCGCCATGGAGCAGATCTCCAAATCCGCCAACGAGATCAGCAACATCATCGGCGTGATCGACGAAATCGCCTTCCAGACCAATCTTCTTGCGCTGAATGCCGGCGTGGAAGCTGCGCGTGCGGGCGAGGCGGGCAAGGGCTTTGCCGTTGTCGCGCAGGAAGTGCGCGAGCTTGCGCAACGCTCCGCCAATGCGGCCAAGGAAATCAAGGCGCTGATCACCACCTCGAACGATCAGGTGCAGCAGGGCGTTCAGCTGGTGGGCGACACCGGCAAGGCGCTGGCGACGATCGTATCGGAAGTGCAGGAAATCAACCGGCACGTCGTCTCCATCGTGGAATCCGCGCAGGAGCAATCCTCCGGCCTCCAGCAGATCAATACCGCGGTCAACCAGATGGACCAGGACACGCAGAAAAATGCGGCGATGGTGGAAGAGACCAACGCTGCCAGCCACAATCTGGCCAAGGAGGTAGCTTCGCTCAACCAGCTTCTCGCGCAGTTCAAGCTTGCCGATACCGCCTATCAGCAGAAGAGCCAGCCCGCTCCGGTTCGCAATGCCGGCGGCAACGACAGATACGTGGCATCCCCCGTACGCGCGCTTGGCCGCAAGATTGCATCCGCATTCTCCGGTAACGCTGCTGTCGATACGTCAAAGGACGACTGGCAGGAGTTTTGATCGGCGATCGGTCAACGACATGAGCATCGGCGGGGGATATCTCCGCCGCCAATCAAGGACTATGCCACGCAATCGGAAATCGTTTGCGTGGCATAGTTTATGCCAGAGGGGGGTGACGAACATGTCTGGCAATCTTCGCAATACATTGTCCTTCATGCAGCGCGTCGCGACTATGGCCGCGGGATCTTTTTGGGCACTGACTCATGCTCGATGATGTTTCGGATTCAATTGGTGTGATTTCCGAAGGGCGGTCAGCGCCATGCGAGCCCAGTTTCGACTTCCGATCTGATCCCGGCCAGTTTGAACGTTGAATCGATGCATGATGCCACCGATGCGATCGTTGTCACTGCGTCCGCCGCGTCAACGGACTCCATATGTCCCCACTGCGGGACCGTTTCCCGTCGAGTTCATAGCCGTTCCCCTCCGGTGATCGGTGATCTGCCGTGTACGGCTCGACGGATCGAATTGCATCTGACCGTCAGGCGCTTTGTCTATAGTGCTACCAACTGCCATCGAAAGATTTTTGCCGAGCGCTTCGGTGACGGTGTGGCCTCACGCTACCTAACGAACTTCACTGCCTCAAGCTTGTACTCGCGGCTGGACTTCCTTCGTTGCATTTATGCACTCCAGTTTCGTTGGAAGCACCTTAACTTGGTGTCCACGAAACTGGCAGCAGGACAACACTCACTTTACCAGGTTTATGATCACGGGTATCCGTTGAGTCGGGCAATAGCCCCACCAGCAGTGATGCGAGGGCAATTCTGGAGACAGTGCCGTGGACGTTAATCTCAAAGAAGCTGAGTGGCTGAATAAACCTGTAGTGTGGGAAGCCACCGAGACGGGTCTCTCTTTAACCACCGATGCAAACACTGATTTCTGGCGTGAAACGCATTACGGCTTCACGCGCGACAGTGGCCATTTCCTAGGCGTAACGGTCGTGGATGGTTTCACAGCGAGTGTCCGCGTCCAAGGCGAATTCCGGTCGCTCTACGATCAGGCCGGTCTTATGGTGCGCATTGATGAAAATCGATGGGTGAAGTCAGGCGTTGAGTTTACAGATGGCGAACGGTTTCTCAGCACAGTCATCACCGATGGAAAATCCGACTGGTCAGTGTCCCAGCCCTTCAAGGAACTTGAAGATTTCTATATCCGGATCACATTGAAGGAAGGCACGATGCGTATTCAGGCATCCTCCAATGGGAGCATTTGGCCGTTGCTGCGGCTTGCTCCGTTTCCTAAAGTTTCCCATTATTTCGTTGGTTTGACTGCATGTACGCCTGAGCGTGGCGGACTGGATGTCCGGTTTTCGGAGTTTTCAGTCGGTGCGGCGATCACTACCGATCTCCACGACCTGTCCAGCTAGCAGCTATTTAAGGGAGTTCTTCGCAAATGCCGTCTCGATCTATCGTCCTTGTAACAGGTGCCAGCAAAGGGATAGGAGCAGCCACGGCCTCTCGGCGCCAGTGCCGCCTGATCAGACACGATACAAATCAGTCTTGGTCAACCGGTTCGCCCGATTTCGACACGACGGTGGACCCGTACGGTTCTCGCGACGAAATAATCAACGCATCGTTCTGAAGCGGGCGGACGAGATGTTTTGCCTCGTCCCACGGCGCCCGCATCCAGATGTCCGTGTCCTCTTTCGTCAGCAACAGAACCGGCATGGCTTTCTCATGGATCGGTTTAACGAGATCGTTGGGGTCTGTGGTCAGAAAACCATAGAGATCGTCGGTCGTGAGCCCGTCCCGAACCTTTCGGACGCTTTGCCATTGCGGCACATGGATGCCGGCAAAAAACATCAAAGACTCGTCATCGCGGGCAAACCAGGCATTGGGCACATTGCCGCCTTCCTCTCTGCTCGCCGGATCCGGTTCGGCGAAACTGGTGACTGGGACAAGGCATCTGTGTTCGACGTCGAACCATCGCGTCCAGTGCGGGAAATTGAGCTTACGCACGTTTGTCGTGCCGCGGTCGGCCTCCATGCGGATCAGCTCCTCGAGATCAAATGGCTTGCCCTTGGCCGCGAGCTTCTCGGCCTTGGCTTTGGCCGCTTTCTCCAAGGCGAAGCGAGGGGACGGTAATCCCCATCGCGCATGCACAAGCTGCTTCTTGCCGTCCGCCGTGTTGCGCACGATCGGCCCCATTTGGTCGGGGTTCATCTGATAGGCTGGCATCAGGTTGATCAGGCTTTCGGCGTCCTGAGCCCATTTGGAGACCCAGTCCTTGTCTTCCATCCGATATAGATTGCACATGGCAGCAATTCCTCCGTTGCGACCGAATGCAGTTGTGTGGTGAGTTCCGCCTGCGTCGCTAGTCGAGCTTGTAAACGTCGGCATTGTCTTGCCGTTCCCGCAAGCCTTTGTAGGAGGCATGGCGTAGCTTGCCGTCCGCCGTCCAGGCCCGAAACTCGATCTCGGCAATCAAAGTCGGCTCGACCCAAACGATGTCTGCCTTTTCGGCATAGGGAACAGGCGGCTTCTTCCGTTTCCAGCGCAGCTTGTCAAGCATCTTGCGCAGCCTGTTCATCTCGGCTTGCTTGAAGCCCGTCCCGACGTTCCCGACATGAACGAGCTCGTCACCGCGATAGGCAGCAAGCACCAGAGAGCCGAAGCCGCCGGACGATGCCGTCGATGGCTCGTAGCCAACAACCATGAAGGCTTCGCTCTTAACGCACTTGATCTTGACCCAGTCGCCGGTCCGGCCGGAGCGATAGGGTTGATCCAATTGCTTGCCGACGATGCCCTCGAGGCCAAGGCTGCTAACATGTTCCAGCAGGATCGCGGGATCGGCGTCAATGGTTTCCGAAAGGCGGATCGCGCCGTCGTGCCCCTTCAGCGTATCCTCGAGAAGATGCCGGCGCGAACGGTACTCCACGTTGCGCAGGTCATGGCCGTCGAGATAAGTAAGATCGAACGCGTAGAGGATGGCGTCCGAAGCTCGGTTGCCAGCCGTCTTTCCAGACGCACCCAACGATTTCTGCAGCAGCCCGAAATCCGGCCGCCCTTCATCGTCAAGCACAACCGCCTCGCCATCAATGATCATCGTTGCCGGACCAAGCGCCCGGGCAGCCTGCTCGATCGCCGGAAACCGGTGCGTCCAGTCATGGCCACCACGCGTGAGGATGCGGACCCCTGTCGGCTCGATATGGATAGCGAGGCGATAGCCATCCCATTTCAGCTCCCAGCTCCATTGGTCGCCTTGTGGAGGGTGCGCCTTCAGTTGGGCGAGCGCCGGCTCGACGCGATCGGGCATCGGATCAAACAGCAGCTGTGGCTGTGCGGGATTGCGCTTCCGACGCGGCTTTGACCGCAGCGGAGCTTCGGTATCACGAAGGAGCGGCTTTGATCTCGGTGGCTTCGTCATGCAAACGAGTTCAGCACGAAAACCTTAAGAAGATTGTGACGCCGTTCATCTATCCCCGCTATCCACCGTTTTGAACCCGACGGACGCAAGGGCTGCAAAAATTTCTGTTTCCCCTTACCTCCTTGAATCCTTTTCGAATCTTCGACTTTGCTAATACTGGGATAATATTCCTCAACCATGTGGTGCTTGACTCTTTTGCATTACGAGAACAAACAATGAACATGTAGCCCGTACGACATAATGTCGATCTTTTGAACGCGACCTTGAAGGGAGCCGTGAACGATGACTGCTGCCCGTCAGAGGGTGATTTGCGACTTGCGAGACCGCATCGCGTCGATGGAAGGGGTATCCGCGAAGCGGGCCGGAACACTTTCTTTTGGCGTTTCCGAGATCGATGCGGCCTTGCCTGGCGGGGGACTCGCCTATGGCGCGCTGCACGAGTTTGCAGGCGGTGGCTCCGGTACTGTCGATGGTGCAGCGGCCGCCCTTTGTGTTGCCGGCATTGCCGCACGAACAAAAGGCCCCGTCATCTGGTGTCTGACGCGGCCGGATCTTTTTTTTCCAGCTCTTTCCCATGTGGGTCTGCATCCCGACCGCGTCATCTTTGTTGAATCCGACAAGGAAGAGGATGTGCTGGCCAATATGGAGGAGGGCCTTTCCTTCGGCGGACTTGGTGCCGTCGTCGGTGAACTTGTTCGCCTGCCTATGGTCAGTTCCCGCCGCCTGCAGCTTGCAGCCGAGCGAACCGGGACCATGGCGCTCGCGGTCCGCCGATGGCGGCGACAGACGGAGGCCAATGACTTTGGGCAGCCGACGGCCTCGACCACGCGATGGCGTGTCAGCGTGATGCCGTCAGAGGAGTTGCCGGTACCGGGGGTGGGCAGGCCTCAATGGTTTCTGGAATTGATGCGCGTGAAAGCGGGTGAGTGTGCTGAGTTTCTCGTGAGGGCGTGCGATGACAAGGGTCGTCTCGATCTATCTTCCGGATCTGCCGACGGATCGCATTCGTCGGGCCGATCCGTCTATTCCGCCTGAACAGCCAATCGCCGTGATCGCGAGAAGCGGTTCGAAGCGATGGGTGTCTGCCGCCGATGCGGCTGCCAGAAAGGCGGGCGTGCATGCCGGCATGGCGGCGGCAAAGGCGCAGTCGGTGTTTCGAGGCCTGATGCTGGTTGACGCAGATCCGCAAGCCGATCGAGCCGCGCTCGAGCGCATCACGCTCTGGGCGCTGACGATCTATTCGCCGATCGTCGCCGTCGACGGGATTGATGGTATCGTCATGGATACGGAAGGCGCCGATCATCTGCAGGGTGGTGAACTGCCGATGGTGACGAAGATCGCCAACCAGTTTCTTGCCCGAAAACTGACGGCGCGCGTGGCGGTTGCCGACAGCTGGGGTGCTGCCCATGCTTGCGCCCGCGCCATCAATCGCGAAACGATTGTCGTTCCTCCGGGCGAGACGGCCCGTGCCGTCGAAAAACTGCCGATTTCGCTTCTGCGCCTGCCGTCAAAGATCGTCTCTGATCTGCGCATTCTCGGTTTCCAGACAATCGGCGAGCTTGCCAACACCCCGCGGGCCCCGCTGACATTGCGCTTCGGTCCGGAGGTCGGTCGCCGTCTCGACCAGATGCTCTGTCGTGTCGCCGAGCCGATCGAGCCCATCCGGACCGCAGAGCTGGTTGAAGTCTCCAAGGCCTTTGCCGAACCGATCGGGGCAGTCGAAACAATCAATAAATATGTTGGCCGTCTGGTCGTCCAACTCGTTGACGAACTCCAGAAGCGCGGGCTTGGCATTCGCCGTGCCGACCTGATCGTCGAGAAGGTCGATGGCACGAGACAGGCCATCCGCGCCGGAACCGCCAGGCCCGCCCGAGATGTCGCCTGGCTGACAAAACTGTTTCGGGACCGGACGGAAAAGATCGAGCCGGGCTTCGGGATCGAAAAGCTGATCCTGCTCGCCGTTATAGCCGAGCCTCTCGAGGAGGCTCAGAAAGCCTCTGCTCTGGTCGAGGATGACGTCACCGATGTCACGCCGCTGATCGACCTCTATGGAAACCGGGGGCAGAGGGTCTATCGCGTCGCACCGGTCGCCTCCGATGTGCCGGAACGCTCTGTCCAGCGCATCAGCCCCGTCGCCGAACCGATCGCCGTTGCCTGGGTCAGCCATTGGCGCCGCCCCGTTCGTCTCTTGCCGAGACCTGAGTTGATCGAGGCGATCGCGCTGATGCCGGACCGGCCCCCAGTCTCCATCGTCTGGCGTGGCAAACGCCGCAAGGTCAAATGTGCCGACGGCCCGGAACGCATTTTCGGGGAATGGTGGCAGCGAGATGCCGAAATGGACGCCGTGCGCGACTACTTTGTCATCGAGGACGAATCCGGTGAGCGTCTTTGGGTGTTCCGCTCCGGCGACGGTATTGATCCGGAAACCGGGTCACACCGCTGGTTCTGCCACGGGATATTCGCATGAGCTATGCCGAGCTCCAGGTCACGACACATTTTTCGTTTCTGCGTGGTGCTTCGTCGGCGCAGGAGTTGTTTGATACTGCAAAACTCCTTGGGATCAGTGCGATCGGCGTCGTCGATCGTAATTCGCTCGCAGGCATCGTCCGCGCCCTTGAAGCATCCCGCGCGACGGGTCTCCGCCTCGTCGTTGGCTGTCGCCTCGACCTCGCCGACGGTATGTCGTTGCTGGTCTATCCGATGGATCGTCCGGCATATTCGCGGCTGACCCGGCTCATCACGCTTGGCAAGTCGCGCGGCGGCAAGAACAACTGCATTTTGCACTGGGACGATGTCATGGCTTACTCGGAAGGCATGATCGGCATTCTGGTGCCGGATCTGCCGGACGCCACATGCGCCGCACAGCTTCGCAAGTTGGCGCACGTTTTTGGTGATCGAGCCTATGTATCGCTGTGCCTGCGCCGGCGACCCAACGACCAGATGCGGCTCCATGAGATTTCCAACATGGCGGCACGGTTCAAGGTCAAAACCGTCGTCACCAATGACGTGCTGTTTCATGAGCCGGGTCAGCGGCAGTTGCAGGACATCGTCACCTGCATCAGGCACAATACCACGATCGACGATGTCGGCTTCGAGCGCGAGCGTCATGCCGACCGATATCTGAAGCCTCCGGAAGAAATGGCTCGCCTATTTCCGCGCTATCCGGAGGCCCTGGCGCGAACCATGGAGATCGTGCGTCGTTGCAAGTTCTCGCTTGAGGAACTGACCTACCAGTACCCGGAGGAAGCCATTGTGCCGGGCAAGGATGCGCAGGCCTCGCTGGAGCATTATGTCTGGGAATGCGCGCCTGACCGTTATCCGGAAGGCCTGCCACCGGATGTTTTAAAGACCGTTCGGCACGAGCTCGATCTCATCCGCACCATGAAATACGCGCCGTATTTTCTGACGGTGTTTTCGATCGTGCGCTTCGCCAGAAGCCAGGGCATTCTCTGTCAGGGCAGGGGATCGGCGGCCAACAGCGCTGTCTGCTATATTCTCGGCATCACATCGATCGACCCCTCGACCAATGACCTCCTGTTCGAGCGTTTCGTCAGCCAGGAACGCGACGAGCCACCGGATATCGATGTCGACTTCGAGCATGAACGGCGCGAGGAGGTCATCCAATGGATCTACAGGACCTACCGACATGACAAGGCAGCCCTCTGCGCCACCGTTACGCGGTATCGTGCCAAGGGAGCGATCCGCGATGTCGGCAAGGCGCTCGGCCTGCCGGAAGACGTGATCAAGGCGCTGTCATCAGGCGTGTGGTCCTGGTCGGAGGAAGTACCCGACCGAAACATCCGCGAGCTCAATCTCAACCCCGACGACCGGCGCTTAGCGCTCACCCTGAAACTGGCGCAGCAACTGATGGGTGCGCCGCGCCATCTCGGTCAGCATCCTGGCGGCTTTGTCCTCACCCATGACCGGCTGGACGATCTCGTGCCGATCGAGCCGGCAACGATGAAGGACCGCCAGATCATCGAGTGGGACAAGGACGATGTCGAGGCGCTGAAGTTCATGAAGGTGGATGTGCTCGCACTCGGCATGCTCACCTGCATGGCAAAGGCGTTTCATCTCATCCGTGAGGATAAGGGCGAGGATCTCGATCTGTCTACGATCCAGCAGGAGGACGCAGCCACCTACGCAATGATCAGAAAAGCCGATACTCTCGGGACCTTCCAGATCGAAAGCCGCGCCCAGATGGCGATGTTGCCGCGCCTGAAACCACGCACCTTCTACGATCTGGTCGTGCAGGTGGCGATCGTCCGGCCCGGTCCTATTCAGGGCGACATGGTGCACCCCTATCTTCGCCGCCGCGAAGGCAAGGAGCCGGTCGAATATCCCACACCCGAGCTTGAGGCCGTGCTCGGCAAGACGCTGGGCGTGCCGCTGTTTCAGGAGAGCGCCATGCGCGTCGCCATGGTCTGCGCCGGTTTTACCGGTGGCGAGGCCGACCAGCTGCGCAAGTCGATGGCCACCTTCAAGTTCACCGGCGGGGTCTCCCGCTTCAAGGAAAAACTCGTCTCCGGCATGGTCAAGAACGGTTATTCGGCGGAGTTCGCCGAAAAGACGTTTTCCCAGCTCGAAGGTTTCGGCAGCTACGGTTTTCCGGAAAGTCACGCGGCATCTTTTGCGCTGATCGCCTATGCATCGAACTACATCAAATGCCATTATCCGGATGTCTTTTGTGCCGCCCTTCTCAACAGTCAGCCGATGGGTTTTTATGCGCCCGCCCAGATCGTTGGTGATGCGATCAAGCACGGCGTCGAGGTGCGACCCGTGTGCGTCAACCGCTCGCGCTGGGACTGCTCGCTGGAAAAGATCGGCAGCACCAATCGGCATGCTGTCCGGCTTGGGTTTCGGCAGGTAAAGGGACTGGCTGTCGCTGACGCAGCGCGGATCGTGACGGCACGCATGAATAGTCCTTTCTTATCCGTCGATGACATGTGGCGCCGGTCCAGCGTGCCGACGGAGGCCCTTGTCCAGCTGGCAGAGGCCGATGCCTTTCTGCCATCGCTCGAACTCGAGAGGCGCGACGCGCTCTGGGCCATCAAGGCGCTGCGTGATGAGCCATTGCCGTTGTTTGCCGCTGCGACTGAGCGCGAGATGGCGGCAATTGCTGAGCAGCAGGAGCCGGAGGTCGCCCTTCGGCAGATGACGGACGGGCACAACGTCATCGAAGATTACAGCCACACGGGCTTGACGCTGCGGCAGCATCCGGTTGCGTTCCTGCGCAGGGACCTGTCGGCACGCAACATTATCCCCTGTGCGGAGGCGATGAATGCTCGGGATGGCCGATGGGTTTATACTGCAGGTCTGGTGCTGGTGCGCCAGAAGCCCGGGTCTGCCAAGGGTGTCATGTTCATCACCATCGAGGACGAAACAGGCCCTGCCAACATCGTCGTCTGGCCGTCACTGTTCGAGAAGCGCAGGAGCGTGGTGCTCGGATCCTCGATGATGGCAATCAATGGGCGGATTCAGCGGGAAGGGGAGGTCGTGCACCTCGTCGCGCAGCAACTATTCGATCTGTCAGCGGACCTTGTCGGTCTGGCTGATCGGGATACCGGGTTCAGGCTGCCGGCCGGGCGGGGCGACGAGTTTGCCCACGGTGGCGGCGGGCCGGATTCGCATGATCGACGAAAGCCTGTTGTCCCGCGGGACATGTTCACACCCGATCTCCATATCGATACGCTGAAGATAAAAAGTCGGAATTTTCAGTGACATCGGGGTCTTGCTGAAGGCTTTGCAACGCGGGAAGTTGTGTAGTCGGCGGAGCTGCAGGCGCCGCAGTAAAAGTTTCCAATCAAGGCGATCGAGACCCCTGGCTACCGGATCCCCTGACAGGCCAAAAGTCCCGGAGCGGTGTCGCGATCCTCGCAAAGCGGTGGGGGCCTCATGCCATGCGACACGTACCGGCCAATGGAAGTGCCACTTCTCATTGGAAGCTAAGTTCAACGAGCAGGGCATTCAGTCCCGGTTCAACGCCTCGCGCGCGTCGCAGTCCGGCTGCATCGATCACTGCCGCCAATTTGGCGGCCGGCATTCCCTTCGTGTAGCCCGCCCACTTGTCTCTCAAAGCGCTGATGGCCAGTGCCGTCGACTGCGGCTTTAGCTGTTGAGCATTCGGAAAATGCCTGAGAAGCAACGCTTCGTGGCATGGCTCCTGCCAGATTATGGTGAGGCCGGCAGTAACGGCAAGAGCAAGCGCTTGCTGATCCCGCTGCGCCGCAACACCCCTTTTATCGGAATCAATCAGTGCGAACGCGGCCGCGTAGTCACCCTTCTTCTCGCCCAACTTCTTCTTCTTTGCAGCCAGCTCGACAAGTGCCAACGGATCGCCGCCACCCGGTCGCAATAGCACTGTGTCGAGGAAGAAATCCTGCCGCTGTACACCCACAATGCGCGAAAGGAGCGCACCGTAGCTTTGCTCGCTTTCACCTTCGCACCCAAGAAAAATGCGCTTGCGTTGCGGAATAACAATTCGCCGCCTCATCCGATTTGCGGAACAGCCCCGAAGCTGCCTCCCAGATACTTGCGGTAATAATTGTCGCTCCGTCGGACTGACTGAATGTCACGGAGGCCGTAAACGGCGGTTTGACCATCGTAGTTCTTGTCGCAGAAAAAGATTTCTTCTTTCGTCAGCTCCTCGAGTAACGATGGTGTGTGGCAGGTCATCCAAAGTTGGGCATTATGAGGATTACGGATCGGGTCGTAAAACCACCGCAAGATTTCCGGAAGCAGAAGCGGGTGAATAGTTGCGTCGAGCTCATCGAGTACAGCCACTCCACCAGTCTCGAGCGCTTCGAAAATAAATGGAAACAAGCGGATAAATTGGCGCGTGCCGTGGCTCTCGTAGATCATTGGCATTGGCAAGGCCAGGCCTTCGTGCTCGAAAAGCGCGATTGGACCATTATGGCCTTGTTCGATCTTCATCTCGCGTATCCCGACATCAACACGCTGAATTTCGCGGTTGAACATTGCTAATTGCTCGGGATGTTCGGCGTAGTGGCGAACCGCGGCGTCGTCCGTAGCATCGTATTTCTCGATAAGAATGTTCGATATGAGGAGGCTCGCAGTCTGCCACAGGAGCTTCGAGTAAGTGTGCTCCAACTGCGCCAACGTAGAGATAACACTTGCATCCGGCCTCAAGACTTTCTCAAGTGCCTGTCTATACCCCGTCAGTCCGAATGCCTTCGAGGCGACAACCTCACCGGCCGCGTCGCGCTCGAAAAGACGAACTTTCCTGGAGGCCGTTGATGGCCAATAGTAGAGTCCTTCCTTCTCCACGATCTGCTTACCAGAAGTTCCGCCGATGACTACCTCGTAGCTGTAGCGGCATTGCGCGGCGCCCACTTTGCCTGCTTCCTCAATATCTTCGATGCCCGCGAGATGCACCGCGAGACGGGTTGAGGCCTCGAGCATTTCTTTGGAATTGAATCGATCAAAGGGCATGCGATTGCCACGAGGCGAAGAGAAACTGTCCTTCACGAACCATTTAATAAAAGACAGTGCCCTGAGAACTGTCGATTTCCCTGACGCATTCGGCCCAAAAAGCGCAACTACCTTTGGCGCCTTGTCGTTTGATCCAAGCCAAAGTGGCGCGAGACGGCCAGGTTCTTCCGGCGTGTTGGCGGCAACCGTAAGGTCTATCACCTGCGGGTCACGGATCGAGTAAAAATTCTCGACTTCCAGCCTGTGTAACATGTGAACTTAAACCCCTGATCTCCAAAAGGATGGCATTGAATAAACAATTTCAGCAAGATTTTGTCAAGAACGGCCCTTCGATCGTAAATTCTTCACGATGGTTAAAGAGTGGGCCACAAATCATTGTCACCACTTTCAATTCGGCGTGTCACGAGGTGGGGAAGAAGGTCTCGCCTGTCCTAGGACCAATGACTGGAAGGCCCGCATGACCACTGTCGTCAAAACCTGCTCTGCCGTCTTGAACTTTTGTGCGTCAACTCCGACAGCTAAAGAACAAAAGGTAGGAATATCGGGGGACGGCGATGGGTCTGCATCAGCAAGATCTTCGTTGGAGGCGGCATATCCTTGGAGGCGTCCTGATCCCGCTCTTGATGGATGGCTTCCTGGTCCAGCTCCGGATCTCCGTCGATCAACCCACTGACGGGGTCCGTGAGCCAAGCTACGGCCGCTTCGGCTGCGCCTTCACGGTGATCGCGACCGGTTCCGGACACTGACGGGAGCCATCGAGCGGGAATGGCCCGCTCCGAAGATGGAGCCTCAGATGAACACCGATCTTTCCCTCGCGCAGAACCACGCCTTCCAGCTTTCCCGCACCCTGATGGTTCCAGTCACGCTGTTCAGGTCCGGCGACGAGTTCGGCGTTCTGCCGAGCGACGAACTCGATGACGAAGACGATCTGGAGATCGTGCATGAATTCCATCCCTGGCCGGCTCATTGAGCCGGCATTTTTCTTTCCGAGTGCCGCTTGCGAGCGGCAGGCGGCAAGGGAAGCTTCGCCGCGCCTTGGCACACACTGCACGAGGTGCAGATTAGCAGGTTGCCATGGCGCGCCCTTGCCGCCTTTGCTCTTCGCGGACGCCGGAAGCGGTCCCGCAAATTGCGGGAGACATGAATCTGGAGAGAAGGGCGGACGCGAAAGCGCCGGGAAAATAATGGAGAAACAGAAGCTGGAAGAGCTTCGGGACCGTGTCCCGTGCGCAGTCTTGCTGGAACGGGCTGGCTTTGTGACGGACGTCAAGGAAAGCACCCACAAAGCACTGAAATACCGGCGCGGCGCGGAAATCGTTATCGTCATTCATGGGGGGAGGGGCTGGTTCGATCCGCTGTCCGACGCGAAAGGCGACGTCTTCGGTCTCGCGGAGCATCTGGATGGCGTCACCTTTGTCGAAGCGCTCGACCGGGTGGCCAACCTAGTCGGTGTCATCGCCACGGATCCTGTTTGGTCTCGCCCGGCCAGAAGCCTCGCTCATAGCATTTCCATCCCGGAACGCTGGGCAAAACGACGGAGCCCGTGGCAGGGGTCAATGACTTGGCGCTATCTGCGAACTGAGCGCTGCATCCCCGTAACGGTCATCCGGCAGGCCATCCGCAGCGACGTCCTTCGAGAAGGCCCTTATGGCAGCATGTGGGCCGCACATGTCAATGACGATGGCGCTGTCACCGGCTGGGAGGAGCGTGGTCCCGATTGGCGCGGCTTTTCCTCAGGCGGCTCAAAAATTCTCTTTCGCCTTGGCTCATCTAACGCCCTGCGTCTTTGCGTCACCGAGGCGGCGATCGACGCCATGAGCCTTGCGTCATTCGAGGGGCTTCGCGAAGGCAGCCTCTACCTCAGCACCGGCGGTGGGTGGTCGCCGACGACGGACGCCGCGGTCCGCAAGCTGGCCGCGCGTCCCGGTGCTGTTCTGATCGCGGCGACTGACGCGAATAGCCAGGGCGAGACCTTCGCCGGCCGGCTTCGTGACATTGCCGATGAGGTCGGCTCCGACTGGTTGCGACTGAAACCGCCGGCCGAGGACTGGAATGACGTGCTGAAAGCGCGAGAAGAAGAAAAGAAGGAAAGGACGAAAGGACGATGAGGGCAGGAAGAGAAGGCCTGCCGCATGCCCGCCGGCCGCGTCAAGGGTGAAGCTTCGCCCGCTCGGTCGCGGCCCTTGACCCGTCCGGACGGAGAGGCGGCGTGAGGGGAGGGGTCATGAAGGACTGAAGAGGATGGTGAGCCGGCACGGCTGCACCGCACTTCGGTTCGGACAGGGCCAAAGGAGCCGTCAGTGAAAACCTCTTCCCAAATCCGTAAAGTCTACCAGGGCACCGCCGACCGCCATCAGATGTTCCGCATGTTCGATCGGCATGCACAGCGTCCTCATCGTTTCGACGCTGACGGAAGCGCGCTTTATGCTGGCGAATGGTTCGAAATCACCGCGCGTGAGCATGATTACATGTTCGAGATCCTGCCGCCGCTGTGGATCCGTGGCCCGATGTTCGCAATGCGCGAGTTCCTGACCGGATCCGTCACGTCGGTTTTATTTGCGCTACGGATCGACGGGGTCATCCGTCACTTCCATGGATATTGCGATCTCTTCGACGGTGGGTCGGTAGAACAGATGCGGCTGGCGATCATCGAGCGGGAGACGCGTCCGGTACGGGCGATGACGCGGGACGAACGCCTCGAGCATATCTGGAGCGCCACGTCGGACGCCTATCGCGGCTACTCCGATCAAACCTCCCCCCATTATTTGCCGGGTCATCGCCTCATCACTCTCTACAGCGAGGCTGGCTCTGCCATGTCAAAACTGCTCGACGACCTGACCGACGACGAGATCGCGACCAAACTGCCCGTCCAACTGCGCCATCTTCCCGATGCGGCCGTCGCAGCGTGAGGAGATGGGTGCGATGCTTTCCTTTCCGATCGAATCCGTGCGGGCGGTGATCGCCCGCGGTCGCGGCGATGCAGAAGTAAACGGCGGTTATCGCAATCCCCACTACGGCCTTGATCCCGGTCGCGACGAACAGCCGGGCCTCTGGTTGGTCGGCGATCACGGTGTCTACCTGTGCTCGAACGGCAAATTGCCGGACGGCGAAAGCCTTTCGTCGCTTATGCGCTCGAATGCGATCCCCGCACCAACGACGACTGGTTCGAGGTCAAGCGCAGGACGTTCGGGGGAGATGACGGCGTCGAATTCATCGATGCCGTGCAACTGGAGACCATGATCGCCGCCACCCCCAAAGCGAGACATCTCGGCATCACCTTTGATGAAGACTCGATGGAACTCTTCATCATCGAGTGGTCGTAACGTCCCGGCCCGCAGCAGGATTCCTAACGTCAATCAGCGCATGCCAGCCGCCCAACCCTGTGGCGGACGGATAGCGCGTGCTTTCACAAGGAGATTCATCATGAGCGACGATCCTTTCACGCTCGATATGTTTGGTAATACCGCACTCTCGACGGGCCTCGGGCTTGGTGTCACCGCCTTCGCCAGCTTCTCACCCGATGCTGCCAATGACGACGATCCAGACCCCGTTCCACCGGCGCCTGCGCCTGCTCTGCCAATTACAGCCGCACCAGCCCGGCGCGCAGGCCTTCGGGCAAACTTCTATCTCGATGGCGATCGCGGATTGCCTTCGTCCTGGAAGGATCGCGCCCGCGCCAATGTTGCGGCCATACACGCCGCCAATGGCATCTCCAAGCAGGACCGGCCAGCGACGCCCAAGGAGCAGGCGCAACTGATCCGCTTCACCGGTTTCGGCGCCGGTGAGCTCGCCAACGGTATGTTCCGCCGACCTGGCGAGCTCGATTTCCGCCAGGGTTGGGACGATCTCGGTTCCTCGCTCGAAACCGCGGTCTCCCAGGCCGACTATGCGTCACTCGCGCGCTGCACCCAGTACGCCCATTTCACGCCGGAATTCATCATCCGGGCAATCTGGGCGGGCATCCAGAGGCTTGGCTGGAGCGGTGGTCGGGTGCTCGAGCCGGGCATCGGCACGGGTCTGTTTCCGGCGTTGATGCCGGAGCGCTATCGTGACGCCGCCTATATCACCGGAGTCGAGCTTGATCCGGTCACGGCCCGCATCGTCGGCCTGCTGCAGCCGAAGGCCCGGATCATCAATGGCGACTTCGCCCGCACAGACTTGGCACCGATCTACGATCTCGCCATCGGCAATCCGCCCTTTTCCGATCGCAGCGTCCGCTCGGACAGCGCCTATCGGGCGCTCGGTCTTCGTCTGCACGACTATTTCATCGCCCGGTCGATCGATCTCCTAAAGCCGGGCGCGCTGGCCGCCTTCGCCACCTCGCATGGCACAATGGATAAGGCTGATGCGACAGCGCGGGAGCATATCGCCAAATCCGCCGATCTGATCGCGGCCATTCGTCTGCCTGAAGGAAGCTTCCGCGACGACGCCGGCACCGATGTCGTCGTCGACATCCTCTTCTTCCGCAAGCGCAAGGCCGGTGAGCCTTAGGGCGATCAGCTGTGGCTCGATGTCGATGAGATCACCCCGGGCACGGGCGATGAGGGACCGATCCGCGTTAACAGGTGGTTTGCCCGCCATCCGGATTTCGTGCTCGGCACCCACGCACTGACCTCGGGGCCGTTCGGCGAGACCTATACCTGCTTGCCGCGCGCTGGTGAGGATCTTGAAGCCGCCCTTACCACGGCTATCGATCTGTTGCGCACTGATCTCTATGAAGGTGAGCCCACGCCCATCGATATCGATCTGGAGGACGAACTCGGCGAAATCGTCGATCTGCAGAGGGACAGCGCTATCCGCGAGGGCAGCTTTTTCCTCGACCGGTCGAAGGGCCTGATGCAGATGCTGGATGGTGTGGCTGTGCCTTTGACGGTCCGAAAGGGCCGCTCCGGCGACGGGGTCTCAGAGAAGCATATCCGGATCATTTCGAAGCTGATCCCGATCCGCAACGCCGTGCGCGAGGTTCTGAAGGCGCAGGAAACCGGCCGGCCCTGGCGCGAGCTTCAGGTTCGCCTGCGCATCGCCTGGTCCAGTTTCGTCCGCGACTTCGGCCCCATCAACCATACCACCGTCTCCATCAAGGAGGATGCGGAGACGGGCGAGGTCAAGGAGACCCATCGCCAGCCGAACCTCGCGCCCTTCCGCGACGACCCTGATTGCTGGCTGGTGGCGTCGATCGAAGACTATGACCTGGAGACCGACACGGCGAAGCCGGGTCCGATCTTCGCTACCCGTGTGATCGCTCCGCCGATGTCGCCTGTCATCACCAGTGCGGCTGATGCGCTGGCGGTCGTACTCAACGAACGCGGTCATGTCGATCTCGATCATATCGCCGAACTGCTGCATCTCGACGTGTCCACCGTTATAGCCGATCTCGGCGACGAGGTGTTTCGCGACCCGACTGACGGATCCTGGCAGACGGCCGATGCCTATCTCTCCAGGGCGGTCCGCACCAAGCTAGCAGCCGCGCAGGCCGCAGCCGAGCTCGATCCGGCCTACGAGCGCAATGTACGGGCGCTTCAGGATGTTCAGCCGGCCGACCTTCGACCCTCCGACATCACCGCTCGTCTCGGGGCACCGTGGATTCCGGCCGCCGATGTCGTCGCCTTCGTAAAGGAGAAGATGGACGCCGATATTCGCATCCACCATATGCCGGAACTCGGATCGTGGACGGTCGAGGCCCGACAGCTCGGTTACAGCGCCGCCGGAACCTCCGAATGGGGCACGAGCCGCCGCCATGCTGGCGATCTCCTTGCGGATGCGCTGAACAGCCGGGTCCCGCAGATCTTCGACACCTTCAAAGATGCCGATGGCGAGCGGCGTGTGCTCAACGTCGTCGACACCGAAGCCGCCCGCGACAAGCTGCAGCGGATCAAGCAATCCTTCCAGGACTGGGTCTGGACCGATCCTGATCGCACCGATCGGCTGGCGCGTCATTATAATGACTGCTTAAACAATATCGCCCCGCGAAAATTCGACGGTTCCCATCTCAAACTTCCCGGCGCCTCTGGAGCCTTTGTTCTTTATGGCCACCAGAAACGCGGCATCTGGCGCATCATCGCCGATGGCTCGACGTACCTTGCTCATGCCGTCGGCGCCGGCAAGACGATGACCATGGCCGCCGCCATCATGGAGCAGCGCCGGCTCGGCCTGATCGCCAAGGCCATGCTGGTCGTGCCCGGCCATTGCCTGGCGCAGGCAGCGCGTGAGTTTCTGGCGCTCTACCCGAATGCTCGCATTCTTGTCGCCGACGAGACGAACTTCACCAAGGACAAGCGCACCCGCTTCCTGTCGCGGGCGGCGACCGCCACCTGGGACGCGATTATCATCACGCATTCGGCGTTCCGTTTTATCGCCGTGCCCTCGGCCTTCGAACAACAGATGATCCATGACGAGTTGCAGCTCTATGAGGATCTCCTGACAAAAGTGCACAGCGAAGACCGCGTGTCGCGCAAGCGGCTCGAGCGACTGAAGGAAGGATTGCAGGAGCGGCTTGAAGGTCTCGCCACTCGCAAGGACGATCTCCTCACCATCTCGGAAATCGGTATCGATCAGATCGTCGTCGATGAAGCGCAGGAATTCCGAAAGCTGTCGTTTGCCACCAACATGTCGACGCTAAAGGGCATCGATCCAAACGGCTCGCAGCGCGCCTGGGATCTCTATGTAAAGTCTCGCTACATCGAGACGAGGAATCCCGGCCGGTCGCTGGTTCTCGCCTCCGGCACGCCGATCACCAACACACTCGGAGAAATGTTCTCCATTCAGCGCCTGCTTGGCCACGCCGCTCTTGTCGAGCGCGGGTTGCATGAGTTCGATGCCTGGGCCTCCTGCTTCGGCGACACAACCACTGAACTCGAAATTCAGCCGTCGGGCAAATACAAGCCGGTGAGCCGCTTCGCCTCCTTCGTCAATGTCCCTGAACTGATCGCCATGTTCCTTTCGTTTGCGGATGTCGTGATGCCGGAGGATCTCCGGCAATATGTGAAGGTGCCCCACATCTCGACCGGCCGACGCCAGATCCTGACAGCGCTCCCGTCGAGCGAGTTCAGGGGATATCAGCGGGTGCTCGATGACCGCATTAGGATGATTGAGAAGCGTGAAGGTCCCGTCAAGGCCGGCGACGACATTCTTCTGTCAGTGATCACCGATGGAAGACATGCGGCGATTGATATGCGCTTGGTTGAGCGCGATGCCCACAATGACGAGGACAACAAGCTCAATCTGCTCATACGCAACGCCCACCGGATATGGCAGGAAACAGGT
Source organism: Plantago lanceolata (assembly GCA_028659135.1). Taxonomy (NCBI): domain Eukaryota; kingdom Viridiplantae; phylum Streptophyta; class Magnoliopsida; order Lamiales; family Plantaginaceae; genus Plantago; species Plantago lanceolata. Next base: position 261,449 of record JAQRGC011569009.1, on the reverse strand, counting down.
AAGGCCATCTATCGCCGTCCCGATGGCAAAGAGTTTGATCTGCCGGGCGCCGCCCAGATGATCTTTTCCGATCTCGGCACACTCAATGTTGAGAAGACCCGCGGCTTCTCTGCCTATCGCTTTATCCGCGACGAGCTCATCCGGCTTGGCGTGCCGGCATCGCAGATCGCCTTCATGCAGGATTACAAGAAGACCGAGGCCAAGCAGCGGCTGTTCGGAGATGTCCGCGCCGGTAAAGTTCGCTTCCTGATTGGTTCATCGGAAACCATGGGAACGGGCGTCAACGCCCAGCTCCGGCTCAAAGCGCTCCACCATCTCGACGTGCCGTGGCTACCGTCGCAGATCGAGCAGCGCGAGGGACGGATCGTGCGTCAGGGCAATCAGCATGATGAAGTCGATATCTTCGCTTATGCCACCGAGGGCTCACTCGACGCTTCCATGTGGCAGAACAACGAGCGCAAAGCCCGGTTCATCGCTGCCGCGCTGTCCGGCGACACCTCGATCCGGCGGCTCGAAGATGTCGGTGAAGGTGCGGCCAACCAGTTCGCCATGGCCAAGGCCATCGCCTCAGGCGACGAGCGGCTGATGCAGAAGGCAGGCCTGGAAGCCGATATTGCACGGCTTGAACGATTGAGGGCCGCTCACGAGGATGACCAATACGCCGTCCGTCGGCAGATGCGGGATGCAGAGCGTGCGATGGAGGTCTCAACCCGACGTATCGCCGAGATCGGTCAGGATATCGCTCGGCTTAAGCCGACAGGCGGCGATGCCTTTACGATCGTAGTGCTCGGTCAAGAATATACCGAGCGCAAGGAGGCTGGCCGGGCGCTGATGAAGGAGATCCTCACGCTTCTGCAATTGCAGCAAGAAGGCGAGGTCCATCTGGCAACGATTGGCGGCTTCGATCTCGTCTACGAGGGAGAGCGCTTTGGCAAAGGCGATGGCTATCGATTTGAAACGCTGCTCCAGCGTACTGGCGCCGATTACGAGATCGATCTCGCCATCACGGTCACGCCGCTTGGCGCGATCTCGCGTCTGGAGCATGCACTTGATGGCTTCGACGACGAGCAGCGCCAGTATCGCCGGCGACTGGAGGAGGCCGAGCGCCGGTTGGCGTCTTATCAAACGCGCACAGGTGGCCTCTTCCAGTTCGCCACAGAACTTAATGTTAAGCGTAGACAGCTCCGCGACGTCGAAGATGACTTGGCTGCGGAAGTGATCGCAGAGGCAGAGGAAGCGAGAGCCGCGCCAGCTGCATAGCTACACTGCACAATAAATGGATGCGGCGTGATCAAAAAAGGATCATAACGCACCCAGCTGATGCACATGACGGTCACCTCCCAGTTCCGTCGCAGCAGCTGTTCCCCTCTGGAGGTTCAGAATCTCCACACTTTACGGGCCGCGGTTTTCACCGACGGCCCTTTTTTCTTCAGGTTTGGTGGTCTTCAGCTGGCGTTGGCAGCTTCAATGGCCTCGCGTTCGGATTGTTCTGGCAGCCATGTGGTGTTGGCCCTGATAAACAGGATGACGGTCAAAACCTCCGCGAGCATGTCAGCATGACCGTCATCAAGATCGTCGAACGTCACATCACCATGCTTCATGGCGGCGCTGACTCTGCCTGCGGCTGCAAGAACGAGATCGGGGACGTCCTCGTATCCGATTGCCGCCTGTTCCATGAGGCCACCAATAGAGGACTTCGAGAGCGGTTTACCGGTCCTGCGATCCCTCCACCGCTTTCCTCCCTGATAAACAGCGGCATTGTCTACTTCTCGGAGGCGGATTACCGCATCTTCGTGAGCGTGGTAGTCTGTTGGAGGTATCGATCTGGCTACGTCCAGTATCAGCTGGTTCATCAGAACGGCGAGACTGTATTCTTCTTCCATGAACACCCCGACAGTGTCTGTCCGGCGGAGATCCCAACACGGTGCGATATGGGAGAGCGGGCGTAGGACGGCACGGTCAAGCCATTCGCTTTTTCCGAAGAAATACATCACCGCGTCTTGCGACCATTCAATCTCATCTTTCTTGCGCGCCATAAATCCCCCCTCTTAGCGATACCTCGGTGTAAGCATTCTGATTTCAGGGGGAGGTTCGCAAGGCAAATTCCACGCCTTTGGCGACGAACTTTGGCAGATCCGCAATATTGAGTGCGCGTGAAAGCGCTGAAAGTTTCTCAATATCGATGACCTTCTCCTCGCCAGCGATCATCGCCTGCAGCTGGTCGGCCGATATTCCCGCAGCTGTGGCGACGGGTTCAAGGTTGCCACCGGCAAAGTCTCTCACTATCCGTGAGAGCGCCTCTGGGAACGGATGGTAGTCGAGCTGGAATCCAATGTGCTGTTCCCAGTTTTTTTCCTGCGTCTCATTCGTCCGTGTCGGAATGAAACCCCTGCGGTCCGATAGCCACGTAAGCGCGGTGTTGCGTTCAACGCTCGCTGGTTTGCCCGTTGTCTGAATGCCTTCCTTGCTAAGGCTGTTCCGCACCGCAGCTTCCGTCATTCCCGCAAGAAGACTGAGCCCTCGGATGCTGATTGTATGGTTTTCCTGCAGATGGTAACGCGCGATCGCCATGTCGACGACATGGCGAACCTTGCCGTCGTCCCAAAGCCAGGGCGACTGTGATCCCTCGAACGAATGCGGTGTCACTCCAACGCTGAAGCCACAGATCTCGTACCAATCATCGCCGTCGAACTGCCAGTAGGCTCCCGTTTGGAAAGCAAAATCGTAGGCACGGTCGATGAGCCGGGAAATGTTGAACCGTTTGAGATCGATCTTCTCCCGATCGTCATCATGGAGCCCGCTATCCCAGGAGTCGATTTCGACGCCAAGAAACTGGTTGGCGACTTCTGGATTGAGGGTCAGCGAAATCTGGGAGGCCTGGACGAACAAAATCTCCCGCAATTCGTTCATCGCCTCGTCCTTTTGGAACGGGAGGTTCGAGGTCTGAATCGCACTCATGCCACGCCTCCCTGCGACTTCAGGAGGCCAATCTTTTCGATGAGGTTTTTCTTTGCTGCCATGATTTGCGTTGCGTTCGTTTTGGCTGAGAGTTGATCTACGGGTTTGGTGCCGAGAAAGGCTGCTACTCGCTCCGCGTTTGCGCCACTCGGATGCGGCATTCCATCGAGAATTTGCTCGGGCCGCAAGAGGCCAAGGCCCGCGAGATGCTGAAGGGCGATTGCAGGCTTGGGACCAAGCGGGAGCCAGACAGCACCTTGGAGCGCCCTTGCCTCTTCCGCCAGATAGGTCTCGATCATGTCACGGAGAACCAGGGTCTTCAGCATATGCGGATTGCCGTTGTAATTTTCTCCATTCACAAAAACAGGATACCGGAGGGCTGAGGTGAAATGCACCTGTTCGCCGGCCTCCGTGAACAGCGACGCAGTCGACACGATATTGAACAAGGCATTCAATCCGACGCTATCCATCATGCGCACGAGATTGTTGCGTGTTCCGCCTCCGCTAAAGCTGGCGGTCAGCTTTGCTGCGCGCAGGGCCTCTTCGGTTGATCGGCCGCTTTGAATCTGAGCTCTTGCTGCGACAACTGCGTTGATCGCCTGGGCGCGGCCAGGCGTGATCCCGACAATGACCAGTTTCGCGCGGTGCGCGATGTGATCAAATGGCGAGTAGTACACTTCGACTGCGCCATCCTTTTTGTATGCAAGGCTATCCATCGTTTTCGGATCGGAATAGGGGTCAGCCCCCTTTGCGGTGGCGATGATCGGGAGGAAGTGCTGACGGGTTGAATTCTGTTCGACCAAGGGGTTTGGCTCCTGTTGGATTCTTCGTGTGATTCAGGCGGAAAAGTGCTGCTTGCGGTTTGCACGGGCCGCCGTGACGATGCGTTGCTCGTCGCCGACGATGAGATAGGCATTTTGAAACCGCTTCAGACGTTGGACTTCCTGTTTGCTCAGGACTGCCGCAGCATCGGCAAGGGATTGGCGCGTCAGAAACATCGTTTGTGCGCCTTTGGAATTTCTGGACTCTCCAAAGAAGTAGAGATGGCCGACGATCTCGGATGGGATGCCGCGCTGCTGCGCTCTTGTTCGGGCATGGTGGGTGAGTTCGACCTGGGTCATCTGCATCTCCGTGATGAGATGCGTTATACACGGGTATCATTTTCTCGTAATGCATAAAATGATAAAAGTGTATCATCGATATAATTTACTTTGAGATGGAGGGGAAATTAGGAAAAACCGGTCGCCGATCAGCCTTCCTGCCGCCGCTGTCGCTCAACCGCCGCCTGCGCGATCCCGGCTGTTTGCCCTTCGCAGGGCTTTAAGCCCCGCTTGTCCGGCGCAGCAGGGATGCTCGGTCGCAGTTGCGTCAGTCGGGCCGCTCGGCGGTCCGGGGGGTGTCTTCGAGAAAAAATGAAGACAGAAAGGGCTGGCAAGGCGCCGGTCCGGAACCCCGAAAGGACGGATCCCATGCAGATTATGAAGGTTGACCCACGCGCGCTCAAGGAAAATCCCGACCGGATGCGCCAGTCGAAGTCGTCGCCGCAGGCAGACGCGCTGATGCTGGCCACCATCAAGGCAGTCGGCATTGTTCAGCCGCCGGTGGTCGCACCGGAGACGGATGGTGGAAACGGCTATATCATCGATGCCGGCCACCGCCGCGTCCGGCTCGCCATTGCTGCCGGCCTCGAAGAAATCGAAATCCTGGTGGCAGACGCCGCCAACGACAACGGCGCGATGCGCTCTATGGTCGAAAACAGCGTCCGGGAAGCCCTCAACCCCGTCGACCAGTGGCGCGGTATCGAACGGCTCGTTGCTCTCGGCTGGACCGAGGAAGCAATCGCCGTCGCTCTCGCCCTTCCCGTCCGCCAGATTCGCAAGCTCCGGCTGCTTGCCAATGTCCTGCCGGCCATGCTCGAGCAGATGGCGCTGGGCGACATGCCGTCCGAGCAGCAGCTGCGCATCATCGCAGCCGCCGGCCAGGTCGATCAGAAGGAAGTCTGGAAGGCGCATAAGCCGAAGAAGGGCGACACGGCGGCGTGGTGGCAAATCGCCAATGCTCTCACAAAGAAGCGTATGTATGCCAGGGACGCGAGCTTTAACGACGATCTCGCTCAGGCCTATGGCATCGAATGGGTCGAAGATCTCTTCGCACCGGCCGACCAGGATGGTCGATACACCACCAATGTCGAGGGCTTTCTCGGCGCCCAGCATGAGTGGATGACCAACAACCTGCCGAAGCGCGGCGGGATCGTTGAGGTCAACAGCTGGGGCCAGCCAGAACTGCCGAAAAAGGCGAGCCAGGTCTACGGAAAGCCGTCCAAGTCCGACCACACGGCGATCTATCTCGATCGCGACGGCAAGGTTCAAACGGTGCATTACCGGATGCCGGAGGCGGCGAAGCCCAAGGGGGTTGTTGGCGACGGACCGGTCACTGGCGGCGACGAGGCCGATGCAATCGCGGCGCCGAAGGCCCGGCCTGATGTGACCCAGAAAGGCCATGACATGATTGGCGATTTCCGCACGGACGCACTCCACGATGCGCTCGGCCGCGCGCCGATCGAGGACGACATGCTGATGGCGCTGATGGTGCTGGCCTTTGCCGGGCAGAATGTCCGTGTCGACTCCGGTGCAGACGGGACCTTCTATGGCGGCAAGCGCTTCTCGCGCCATGCTGCCTCCCTATTTGACGAGCATGGCAAGCTCGCCTTCGATCAGGACACGCTTCGCGTCTCCGTTCGCTCGGTGCTGATCGACGTTTTGTCGTGCCGCCGGGGCATGTCGAACAGTGGCATGGTGTCCCGTATTGCAGGTGAGGCAATCGGCGCCGACGCGTTCTTGCCGAACATGGGCTCGGAGGAGTTCCTTTTGTGCCTGTCGCGGCAGGCGCTGGAAGCATCGTGCGACGAGGCGTCCCTGCAGCCGCGGCCAAAGGTTCGTGAGACCCGCGCAGTGCTGGTCGAGCATTTCGCGAGTGAGCATTTCGTCCATACCTCTGCACGATTTGCGCCGCCAGCCAACGAGTTACTCGACTGGATCCGGGCAAGCTCGCCCACCGATACCATCGGCACAGCCTCGCACGACGACGATGGCAGCCAAGCCGACGTACCTGCTGAGAGCCAGGACGGGCAAATGGATGAGGCTCCGGATCAGGAGGATCTACAGGATCCTGATCTGTCTGACGACGAAGAGCAAGACGACGTCGATCGGAGGGCTGCAGCATGACCGTCGCCTGCTGGTCGAACATGGCAGCACCCACCCCCGATTTTTCGGGGGTGGCGTTCACCGCCAGCACAGACGGCTTCGCAATCGATTTCGCGCAACACGCTGAATGACGGGCCGTCCTCCTTCATCGGCTGGCGAAACCTGGGGATGTGACATGATCGACATTCCCGCTTCGAAACCGCTGGCGAAAGCAATCTGCGCCCGGCGAGAGACCCAGCGGCATCTGGAATGCCTGACCCGGTAGATTTTGGCGCGCGCGAGTAGGCAGGCGACGACAGTGAACGTCCAGAGCCGGACGCGTCAAAGACCCGGCCCTCGTACTTACGATCGGGAGCTCATTGACCGCCGCACCTTCGAGTGCTGGGTCGAGCTCGACATGATCACCTGCAGGCACGCGATGCAAGAGCAGGTCATCAGTCAACCCTAGCTTCGCGACAATGCGCCTATGCATCATGCGGCGACATAGGCGGACCCGAAACGACGGCGCTGATGCGGAACTTGCCTAACTTCGATGTCGGCGGAATGGCGGGCATGGCCCATAAACCGTTCCTTGCCCTTCGAGAAAAAATCCGGACCAATGCCGGACTGCCCTTCTTCTTCGCTGCGGTCTGAACCGGCGGCCGGTCGTTTCAAGGCCGCTGTCGCGCCGCGTGGCGGCCGACCCGACCTCTCTGCGCGAGGGCAGGCTCGCGGTCTGCTCAGGTCAGAACCTGCTGGCCCGCAAACCTGCCCTGCTTGCTCAGCCGGATCGGACCTGTGAAGCCGCCCGTCCTTTGCCGGTTCTGGTCGTCCGCATCGAAGGGCAGACCGGCACGGGCCGGAACCGCTTCGGCAGCCAAGGAACGAACAGATATGGCCAAGCCCGCAACTCCAAACCGCTCCAACGCACGGATCTCGCAAGCTCGCCGCGGAGCAACCCTCGAAATGGTGCGCCTCACATGCCCCGATGCGGCCCAGGCGCTCAAGATCGCCGAAAGCTTTGGCACCACGGGCGTCGACAGCGACGGCATCCGCAGCCTGCATGAGCGGCTGATCGTCGAGACCGCCGACAGCCTGTCCGAAGGCCTGGGCGAGAGGGCCATGCAGATCCATCTGCAGCGCATCGTCGGGGCCTTCGTCGGATCGGCCCACGGCGCCGGCCAGTTTTACTCCCGCGCCGTCACCGAAGCGCGCGATGCGACAGCCAAGGCGTCGAATGATACCCGAGATGAGGATCTCGATGGTCCGGTCGGCTATGACAGTGCTGCCCAGCGCAAGCGGGAATTCGCGGCCGACATGGGTATCCAGTCCCATGCGCTGCGCATGGCAGCTGAGGGCGCGGTGGCAGCCTACGAACAGGTAGTCGGGGAGAGCTGGAAGCCCTTCGACCGGCCGGTCGAAAACCCGGGCGCATCGCTCGACCGCAAAGCGGCTGAGGTTCAGATGGCTGCATTCGGATGACACACTCGGCGGGGTCGCACCCCGCCTTCCTTTTCTGATCCGAGGCCGGCGCTACGCCGGCCTTTTCTCATGTCGAGAAGGAAAACTGGCGACGCTCGATCGCGGCCCGTCCCGCTCGGCTGTCCTGCAGGAGCCGGGTGCCCATGCAACGGCTTTGCCGTCCTCCACGGTGTTGCGGCCTTCGGTGCCTGGTCACACCATTGGCCCCTGACTTCGGACCTCCGTGACGGTCCGCGATCGGCGCGGTCTCTGAAAAGGAAGGAAAAGTCATGACAAAGAAATCAGAAGCGGGTCGCGCGGACATTTACACGCGGATCACCGATCGGATCGTCGAGGATATTGAGGAAGGCGTCCGCCCCTGGATGAAGCCATGGAGCGCCGCCAACGCCAATGGGCGCATCAGCGGACCGGTGCGCCACAATGGCCTTCCCTACTCTGGCGTGAACGTAATTCTTTTGTGGTCTGAGCAGATGTTGCGTGGCTTTGCCTCATCGATGTGGATGACCTTCAAGCAGGCGCTCGAACTGGGCGGGGCCGTGCGAAAGGGCGAGACCGGCTCGACCGTTGTCTTCGCCAGCCGTTTCACCAAGTCAGAAGCGGATGGGAACGGCAATGAGGTCGATCGGGAGATCCCGTTCTTGAAGGCCTATTCGGTATTCAACCTGGAGCAGATCGAGGGACTGCCTGACGGATATTACGCGCCACCGGCCAAGGTCCTTGATCCGATCGACCGGATCGATAGTGCCGACCGATTCTTCCGCAATACCGGCGCGGTCATCCGGCACGGCGGCAATCAAGCCTACTATTCGCCCGTCATGGACTACATCCAGATGCCTCCCTTCGAGGCGTTCCGCGATGCAGCCGGATACGCAGCCGTCCTTAGTCATGAGGCGACGCACTGGACGGCGGCGGAACATCGCGTGGGACGTGACCTCTCGCGTTATGCCAAAGACCGGACGGAACGGGCACGGGAAGAACTCATTGCCGAACTTGGCAGTTGCTTCCTCTGCGCGGACCTCGGTATCGCGCCGGAGCTCGAGCCGAGGCCGGATCATGCATCGTATCTGCAGTCGTGGCTCTCGGTGCTGGCCAACGACAAGCGGGCAATTTTCCAGGCGGCCGCGCATGCGCAGCGGGCGGTCAATTATCTCCACGATCTTCAGCCAATGGCGGATGCCTGCGCGACGAGGCAGGCAGCGAAATAGCGCTTCTTTCTTTTTCGGGCGTCCTTTGGTTATCGCCTCGACGCGGGCGACCGTCCTAGGTGCACTCGCCGTCGAGCCAACAAAGGCCGTCGGCGGATCTACGGGACCTTGATGGCGATGGATTATTATAGGTATCGCGGTTGACTGGCGCCCATTGCCTTGCGGTCTACGACCGTGCGGTGACGAGCAAGCTTGCGGCGACGCCGGCAACAGAGCTCCTTCGACACCCAAGGCCTTGTTCCCGCGCTGAAGGAAATCGGTGTCTCGATCCGGAGCGCCCGCTCTCCATGACAGGCATCCTCACTCCCTTTCGCCGATGCATTCATGGCCGCAACAGGGTTCCGTGGACACACCCACCGTCGACCGAGGAAGCAACATCAATCACCTGCGACCGGCCCTCGTGCGTTGCGCATCAGCAACAGGTCATTTTTGCGGATACGAGCAAGCATGGGCGACATGTGCCCGATTGAAAACCGGAGCCGCCATCGAGACGGAAAGTTCGGCGACGCTCTGCGGACTCGTCGCATTGGCCCGGCAAATTCCCAAACGATCGATGTGGCCATTGCTGCCATCCATTCGGGCATAGGAAGTGGGCGCGGCCAACGCGGCCTCGATTTGACATGTCTGATCGAAGAGCGGCTGCGCCTCGATCGTTCGCCCGCAACGGCATCGCCACCTTTCTTCCCCTGCGACCTGCGTTCGCATTCCTCGCGGTCCAAGAAAGCCGTCTCCCGCCGCCCTCCATTGCATTCTGGTCCCTGGGGATGCGGTCCGATCGTCCCCGATCAAATCGACAGTCATCGAGGACGCGATGGTCGCGGCCCGATCAAACCGAAAGGATCACGACAATGGCAATCATCGGCGAATTCACCACCAACGGCAACACCATCCTCGGCCACGTACGCACTCTGACGGTCTCCATGAAGGCCCGCCTGAACCCGATCGAACGCACATCCCGCGACGCTCCCGACTTCCGGATCATGTCCGGAGCGGCCGAAGTCGGCGCCGCCTGGAGCCAGGTTTCCGGCGACGGAGAGCCCTACATCTCGGTCAAGCTCGACGATCCGAGCTTTCCGGCCCCGATCAATGCGGCACTTTGGCCGACCGAGAGGGAAGGCGACTATACGTTGGTCTGGAACCGCCCGAAGCGCGACGCCTGATCAAAGACGAAGCCCTGCCAGAAACGGCGGGGCTTTTCCCTTGTTCAAACCAAGAAGGACCCGGGCATCGAGCCCGCTTCTTCTTCCGGTCGCGATACGGAGAGGCGGGGTCTGCTCAGAGTGACCAATCGTGCCGCGAGCAAATGCCGGCCTCAAGGACTTCGCGTGGCCCCCCGATTTTGCTTCCGCTCCGGTTCCCTGCGCTTCAACAAAACCGGCACCCCACTCGCCGCCTCTGGCGGTCGCCGACGCGATCCTTGACCCCGTCATTTCCTCACGCCCCGCGGCGTCATCTTTCTCAAACGTCAAGGAGATGACGATGCTACTGGAACAACATATCGAAGAACTGCGCGCCGAGATGAACCATTGCCACCCGGACGAGCGTCGCCAGATTGCCGCGGAGCTGGAACTGGCTCTGGCCGAACTGGCCGTTATCATGGCCGAGCAGGACGGTTCCGTTGACGTCGTGCCGCCCTTCTGAGGGTGGCATACACCCGCAATGCTGCCACCACCGTCCGATTGCCGTCGAGATCAGCTTACGCGTGATGGCAAGCCGCGCCGATGACGCTGCGCCGTCTGCCTTTGGCGGCTCCCCCTGATGACCCCGCTTACTGCGGTTCGGCTCACTTGTTCAGCACATCTTTCAGTGCTTTGGCAGGCTGGAACGTAAGCTTCTTCGCAGCGGCAACCTTGATGGTGGCGCCGGTTGCCGGATTGCGAGCCTCACGCTCCGGGGTATCCTTAATCTTGAACTTGCCGAATCCTGGGATAGATGTTTCCGCTCCGGACGTGGCTGCCGTCGTGATGGACGCGAAGACGGTTTCGACGATCGATTTCGCCTGGGCTTTGGTCAGGTTCTGTTCGGATGCGATCTTGTCGGCGATTTCATTGGTTGTGGTCATGACGGTTTCCTCGTTAAAGACGGGAAAACCCTTTCAGGCGATCGTTACTTTGTCATGCGGCGTTGTCCTCACACTGGCGCTCCTGCAGGGGTTTCCACAGCTTCTTGCCGGTTGATAGCCCCTTTTGCGCTTCTGCAGTACCAGTTCGAGAAAGCGCGATATCGCATCATTGTCATTGCCAAACACCTCGGTCATCTCCCCGCCAGCCTTGCCGATCCTTCCCCAGCTTCGCACGACGGCTGTCTCGCCAAAAAGGGTTGGCCGGATCGCGAGCGCGTAATATCGGGCCATGTTCCTGTTGGCGTCGATCCTCTGGCAATAAAGCTGGTAGTGGTGTGTTCCCATCCCCGCATGATCGGCGATGCTCGCGATTTGGTCCAACGAGACTTATGAATCGAAAGGTCGGTTCCGATTCATTTCTGTGATGGATGCCTGTTGCGATTTCGGCAGTGTCCGATCATCCTCACGGGATCAAGCTTCCCGGTCTGAACGATACGCCCGGGCGCGATCGTCGAGGTGAGCACAGCCGGTAAATCAGATGGCGAGCTGTCTCCGCTTCCAATCGTCAGTATGTCCATGTTCAGGCATCGCATGTTTTCGAAAAAGGAGGATCAAATGTCACCCTTTGAGGAAGCGGCGGCCGCGACGACTACGATACAGGAGCATCTGTCATCTACGCTGGAGAGGCACTAGGACGGGTTGAGCTAGCACATCGTCAATTCTTCGGTGTCCATGCCCATCCTTCAACGAGACACAACGACCTGATCGAAGCGCTAGAAGGCGATCGACGCGGCACTGGCGCTGATGAAGGCAACGAAATGGCCAATAGAAGCCGAATACGGTCCGCAAGAAAACGCCTGAGCCGTCAAGGTCCCAGCTTGGCAAACCTGTTGGGCCTGGCGTGCATATCCATGTCCTTCCGCCTGAAATAGATCGCCCGTCCGCAGCGGATCGGACTATGGCCCTGGACGATAATGATCTGCTCGTCCTTGCGCATCGATTGGGTGATTTCGTGCGGCATTATCAACGGGCGGCGCTGGAAATTGATGTTTTCTGATTTGAGCGATGCGCTGTTTTTCGCACCCCAGCCGAGATTGCGAGAACTGCCTTTGACTTCGACAGTCATTTCTCCACATTGGGCTGAGACGTTGCGGGCGGTATCCAGTGCCTTGATTGCTGCGTAACTCGCGAAAGCGCAGCCGTCGATCCATGAGACCGCGCCGTCCTTTCCGAAGTGCCGTTCCAGTTGCCCGACGGACTGGTACATCAGCATCATGCTGACGCCATACTTGCGACCGCGATCGCGAGCCTCTTCAAGCACGCGCATGTAGCCAAGCAGATCGACTTCGTCCAAAATGAACAACGCTCGCCTCGTGAACGCACCATCCGCTTCGACCATCGCGTTGATCAGCGAGCCGATGATCACCCGACCGATACCGGGATAGGACCGCAGGATCGATGCGGGGATATTGATAAACACGTCTTTCTTTCCGCCAGCGATCTCGCTCGATTTGAACGTGTTGCCGCAAACCAGTGCCGCGTAATTATCGAGCGACAGCCATTGCGTATCCTTCGATGCCGTCGAATAGACGCCTGAGAACGTTTGCTCGGTCATGTTAACAAAGACGCCGAGCGTTTCGCGGATGAAGGCGGACGCGGAGTGTTCCTGTACGTCGCGCAGCATGGCGAGCACGGAGGTTTCCGGCTCGGAGACGATCTGGCGCAGGCTGCGCAGGTTTCGCCGTCCTGCATATTCCGGTGACAGCATCACATGCGCCAGAAGACCAGTCAGCAGATTGTGCGCCTGCGATTGGAAGTAAGAGCCAGTCGACGATTCGAAGCGCACGCTTTCCGAGAGTAACATGTGCGCAATGCCGACAATGTCCTCTTCCTTTTTTAGCGAGTGCTCGATTCCGTCGAGCACGTTAAATCCCATGACCGGATTTGCCGGATCGAGCACAACGACCTCTCGGTCGAGTTTATCTCTTCGGTGGTCAACGACCATCGGGGCCACCTCGGTGGACGGATCCAGGCAAATGAGCGGGCCTGTATATCTGAGCGCCGTCGGCACGACGTTGCTGGTGGTCTTGAAGCCACCAGAGCCCGCGAAGAAAAGCATGTGGGTCGAATCGAAATCCTGGGCGTAGGTCAGCAGCGGGGCTTTGCCGCCACGTCCCCAGGTGGCCGGATCGTTCGGATCGAACGGCAGCTCATGGACGAGTTCCTTGTCGACCCTGTAGCGCTCGCCGATGACGATTTCGCCATCATCGGGAAACAGCCGTGCCGCCGCCGACATTGGCAGCCAGTCTGCATCTCCGAATGTTCCGCGCCTGGCGCGCGTCACCTGTTCGGGCACGACGCTGGAGATGCGCGCCGCGACCGCGGCCGCCATGAATCCCATCGCTGCGCCAACGACCGCAATCATGTCGACGAATGAGAGCGCCCGATCCCAGGTCAGCACACCGCTCTCTACGAGCGGCTGAAGCCGCCCGAACTCGCGCAACCCGTAAAAGCCGGCCATCAGGAGAAAGCAGAGAAAGCTTGCCAACGCCACGGGCCTTCGCCGATGGAGGGGCAGCGCCCAGACCGCCAGCAGTCCAGCCAGAGGCCCGAAGAAAAGGACCGGTAACGGTGACGCCCGCAGGAACCAGTATTGCGGCTTGCCGGTGATGCCGGTCGCCAATTCAGGCCAGCGCCAGTGGGCGGCGTAAAAGGTAAAACCGGTGACGACGATGGGAACGATGATAAGCAACAGGCTTGGATGAGGTTTGGCCTTTCCCTTCATTCCGACGCCTTCAAAAAGCGTTCTAACCCGCCGTTGGATGCCGCATCCCTGAAGGCCAGCTCTCCGATATCGCACAGACGCCGATGTTCAGGAGTCCCCTGCACGACCCGCTTCATTTCGAGAAGCCCGCCAAGCAGGAAAGCCCGATCGGCGTCCGACAGGCCCGCGCGAACGACAATGTCGCCGAGCAAGAACTTTTCTCTCGCTCCCTTCTTTCGGTCAGCTGTCATGTGGAACCTCCGTTTCCGAACCAGTCGCTCCATTTGCCTGTCCACGCGGCGAAGCAGGTGAGCCAGCGGCCTGCTTCTTCTCGCCGTTGCGAAATCGCGCTGCGATCTCGTCGAAGATGCGATCCACCTCCTCGTCAGCGATCTCCATCTCCGCCAATCCCGACTTCGTCGCCGCACGCGCGAAACGATCAGCTGATTTTACTATTAAAGTTTTTCGTCGTTCGCGAAGCTTCTCGATTTGAGCATCAATATCCATGAGCGCAGGCTTTGTGGCCATAATCAAGTCCTTTCAACTTCTTGGGAAATTTCTATTCCGTCATTTAACTAACTAGAAAATATTAGTCAAACGCGCTACCGTACACAAGCCCCCAAACGTCGATATTGGAAATCCCAGCAGGGTCGTCTTCTGGAAAAGCAGCATCGGTCTTGTCAGGCCGATTGATTTGAGGGCGCAATATACGTCGCTGACGCGACGTGCCTGGAAGGACTGGAGACGTTAGTGGCGATCATGTTCGTCAGAGCGCAGGTGATCAGCAGGGGAGCGGGACGCAGTATCGTCTCGGCCGCCGCCTATCGTCATCGGGCGCGGATGATGGACGAACAGGCCGGAACCTCCTTCAGTTACCGTGGCGGCGGCGCCGAACTGAAACACGAGGAGTTGGTGCTGCGGGACCAGGTACCGGCCTGGCTGCGCGCGGCTATCGATGGGAAGAGCGTCGTTGCGGCCAGCGAGGCGCTTTGGAATGCAGTGGACGCATTCGAAACTCGTGCCGACGCGCAGCTTGCCCGCGAGTTGATCATCGCGCTTCCGGAAGAGTTGACGCGATCAGAGAACATCGCCCTTGTGCGCGAGTTCGTCCGGGACAACCTGACGTCCAAGGGCATGATCGCCGACTGGGTTTATCATGACAGGCAAGGCAATCCACACATCCACCTGATGACCGCGCTTCGACCTCTGACGGAACAGGGTTTCGGGCCGAAGAAAGTGCCGGTGCTTGGCGCCGACGGCGAGCCTTTGCGGGTCGTCACGCCGGACCGACCGAAGGGCAAGATCGTCTACAGGCTCTGGGCCGGCGACAAGGAAACTATGAAGGCATGGAAGATCGCCTGGGCGGATACGGCCAATCGGCATCTGGCGCTTGCCGGCCATGAGATCCGCCTCGACGGGCGTTCCTATGCCGAACAGGGGCTCGACGGGATTGCCCAGAAACATCTTGGGCCGGAAAAGGCAGCGCTCGTCCGCAAGGGTGTCGCGATGTATTTCGCGCCGGCCGATCTCGCGCGCCGGCAGGAGATGGCCGACCGGTTGCTGGCCGATCCGTACCTACTCCTGAAACAACTCGGCAACGAGCGCTCCACCTTCGACGAACGTGACATCGCCAAGGCACTGCACCGCTACGTCGACGATCCCGCTGATTTCGCCAATATACGCGCCAAGCTGATGGCCTCCAATGACCTCGTGCTGTTGAAGCCGCAACAGGCTGACCTGCAGACCGGTAAGGTGGCCGAACCTGCGGTCTTCACCACACGCGATATCCTGCGCACCGAATACGACATGGCGCAGTCGGTGGAAGTTCTGGCCCGTCGCAAGGGCTTCCGCGTCGCCGCGGCGAAGATTGCGGCGGCTGTCAGAACCATAGAAACCGGCAATCCGGAAAATCTGCTCACGCTTGATCGCGAACAGGTGGAGGCTGTCCATCATGTCGCCGGCGACACTGGCATCGCCGCTGTGGTCGGGCATGCCGGTGCGGGAAAATCGACGCTGCTTGCCGCGGCGCGCGTCGCCTGGGAGAGCGACAACTACCGCGTCTTCGGGGCGGCGCTTGCGGGCAAGGCGGCCGAAGGGCTTGAGGATAGTTCCGGCATCAGATCGCGCACGCTCGCCTCATGGGAAATGGCTTGGGAGAAAGGACGCGATCTCCTCGACCGGCGGGACATCTTTGTCATCGATGAAGCCGGCATGGTCTCGTCGCAGCAGATGGCGCGTGTGCTCAAGCGCGCCGAGGAGGCTGGAGCCAAGGTGGTTCTGGTCGGCGATGCAATGCAGCTTCAGCCGATCCAGGCCGGCGCAGCCTTTCGGGCGATTTCCGAACGGATCGGTTCTGCCGAACTTGCCGGTGTGCGGCGCCAGCGTGAAGAGTGGGCGCGAGAGGCCTCCCGTCTTTTCGCCCGCGGCAAGGTTGAGGAGGGGCTGGATGCTTATGCGCAGCGGGGGCATATTGTCGAGGCGGAGAGCCGGGCTGAAGCTGTGGAGCGCATTGTTGCAGACTGGACGAGCGCTCGCCGCGATCTCATCCAGCAATATGCCGATAAAGAACAGTCGGTTCGCATGCGTGGTGACGAACTGCTCGTTCTCGCCCATACCAATGACGACGTAAGGCGGCTCAATGAAGCGCTGCGCAACGTCATGAAAGATGAAGGCGCCCTGACCGTCTCTCGTGAATTTTACACGGAGCGAGGCGTGCGGGAGTTCGCCGTCGGCGACCGGATCATCTTCCTCCAAAACGCCCGGTTCCTCGAGCCGCGCGCGCAAAGGCTTGGGCCTCAATATGTCAAGAACGGCATGCTCGGCACGGTCGTCTCCACCGGCGACACGCACGGCGGCCCACTACTATCGGTCCGTCTCGATAATGGCCGGGATGTCATCATCAGCGAAGACAGCTATCGCAATGTCGATCACGGCTATGCTGCGACCATTCACAAGTCCCAAGGTGCGACCGTCGACAGGACATTCGTGCTCGCAACCGGGCTGATGGATCAGCACCTGACGTACGTGTCGATGACACGCCATCGCGACCGGGCCGATCTTTATGCCGCTCGCGAGGACTTTGAGCCGAAGCCGGGATGGGAGAAAAGATCCCGGGCCGATCACGCCGCAGGCGTCACGGGCGAGCTGGTCGGAACCGGCAATGCGAAGTTCAGGCCGCAAGACGAGGATGCCGATAAAAGCCCCTACGCCGATGTGAAAACGGACGACGGAACCGTGCATCGGCTCTGGGGCGTGAGCCTTCCGAACGCCCTGGACGAGGCCGGCGTGTCGGAAGGCGACACGGTGACGCTGCGCAAGGACGGTGTCGAACGGGTGACGGTAACGGTGCCCGTCATCGACGAAAAAACGGGAAAGAAGAGGCTCGAGGAACGGACGGTCGATCGAAACGTCTGGACTGCCAAACGGATTGAAACGGCAGAGGTTCGCCGGCAGCGCCTCGAGGAGGAGAGCCATCGGCCGGAACTGTTCAAGCAACTGGTGGAGCGTCTTGGCCGCTCCGGCGCCAAGACGACGACCCTCGATTTCGAGAGCGAGGCCGGCTACCGGGCGCACGCCCGCGATTTTGCCCAGCGTCGCGGTATCGATACGCTCTCTGGGGTCGCAGCCTGGATGGAGGACGGAGCGGCGCGGCAGCTGGCGTGGCTGGCGCAGAAGCGCGAGCAAGTGGCGAAGCTTTGGGAGCGGGCGAGCGTGGCGCTCGGCTTCGCGATCGAAAGCGAGAAGCGTGTTTCCTATAGTGAGGAACGCGCCGAAACCCGGACGGCAAAAATTCCGACGGATCGACAATATCTCATCCCGCCGAAAACATTGTTTTCCCGTAGTGTCGGCGAGGATGCCCGCCGCGCGCAGCTTCGCTCGGATCACTGGAAGGAACGCGACGCCATTCTTCGCCCAGTCTTGCAAAAGATCTATCGCGATCCCGAAGGTGCGCTTGCAAGACTGAACGCGCTTGCCTCCGACGCGCGGATTGCGCCCCGCGAGCTTGCCGACGATCTTGAGGCCTCGCCGCAGCGTCTCGGCCGTCTGCGTGGATCGAATCTTCTTGTCGATGGCCGCGCGGCCCGCTCCGAGCGCGATGCGGGGGTGTCGGCCTTGTCCGAATTGCTGCCGATAGCGCGTTCCCATGCCACAGAGTTCCGCCGCCAGGTCGAACACTTCGGCATGCGAGAGGAGCAACGGCGCGCGCATATGTCGTTGTCGATCCCGGCGCTTTCCAAACCGGCTATGGCGCGCCTTGCCGAAATCGAAGCCGTACGCGAGCGCGGTGGCAAGGATGCCTACAAGACGGCCTTCGCCTACGCGGCGGAGGATCGCCTTTTTGTTCAAGAGGTGAGGGGGGTCAACGACGCTCTCAACGCTCGCTTCGGCTGGTCCGCCTTCACCGACAAGGCAGACACTGTTGCCCAGCGCAACATGATCGAGCGCATGCCGGACGACCTTGACCTCGACCGGCGCGAAAAGCTCAATCGTCTTTTTGCCGCCATACGCCGCTTTGCCGAAGAACAGCATCTTGCCGAAAGGAAAGATCGCTCCAGGATCGTTACCGGCGCCAGCGTCGTGCCTAGGAAAGAGACGGTGCCGGTGTTGCCAATGCTTGAAGCTGTAACAGAGTTTGAAACCCCGATCGACCACGAGGCGCGGGAGAGGGCGCGAGCTGTTCCTCACTACAGTCAAAATCGCGCCGCCCTTGTGAACGCAGCAGTGCGTATCTGGCGCGATCCGGCAGGTGCTGTCGGAAAGATTGAAGATCTGATCCTGAAGGGCTTTGCCGGTGAGCGGATCGCTGCGGCCATCAGCAATGATCCCGCTGCCTACGGCGCGTTGCGAGGCTCCGGCCGTATCATGGACAAATTGCTCGCTGTCGGCCTGGAGCGGAAGGAGGCTTTCCGTGCCGTCCCGGAGGCGGGAAGCCGTGTCCGATCATTGGCCACCTCATTTAGGGCCGCATTTGATGCAGAGAGGGAGGCGATCACTGAGGAGCGCCAGCGCATGAGCATTGCCATCCCGGGACTGTCGCCGTCCGCCGAAGATGCACTGACAGAACTCTCAGTGGCGATGAAGAAAAAGAACGGCAGGCTCGACGTCGCTGCCGGCTCGCTCGATCCCGCCATTAGTAAGGAGTTTGCAACCGTCAGCCGCGCCCTCGACGAGCGCTTCGGCCGCAATGCTATCCTGCGTGGAGAACTGGATGTTATCAATCGCGTGCCGCCTGCTCAGCGCCGTGCGTTCGAGGTAATGCGGGAACAGTTGAAGATGCTGCAGCAGGTTGTCCGCATGCAGGCAAGCCAGAACATCGTAGCAGAGCGCCACCGGCGTGTACTCGACCGCGCCCGCGGCGTTATCCTCTTTAACCAATGAATGGCTAACACCTGTGCTGAGCTTCTCCCTCATGCTGTTCGCTTGCGGCAATGCGTTGCGTGGCCGGAAGATGGTCAGCCGGATCAGGAGCTTTAATGACCGCGTCAGTAGCTGGCAGTCCCAAAGGCAGTTATCTAACCCACTTTAATGGGTTGAATAAATTAAAAATATGCATTATTTGAACCATTGAAAGGGTCAATTAATGCGCCTAACGCTCCAAACCCATTTTTATGGCCAGTGGCACCACTCCGCGACGCTAGAACTTAAGGACGATGCGGCCGGCTACCAGGGCGCGTCCATCGTCGATTACGATCTCGACTATTTCGTCACAGTTGCATCTGCGGAGTTCGCAGGTGGAAAAACGGTTCGCGACCATCGCGCGTTATCTGTCCGATATCCCGTTGATCTCGAAAATCGATATAGCCGCAGCTGGCCGCCCTTCCTCTTGGATCTCATGCCCCAGGGGCATGCAAGGCGAAAGCTTGCCGAACATCTCAGTCTTGCTGAAGGCTCGCGCGCTTCTGATCTCCCGCTGCTTCTGCGATCGGCGACGGGCGGCATAGGCAATATCCGGATCAAAGAAGCGGCAGAGGCCGAGACGGAACGGCTGCGCGGTGTTGAGCGCCAAGGGGTTACAGAAGCGGAAATCCTTGAGCGCTCGGATCGTTTCATGGAAGTCGCCGATCGCTTCGGAATGCTCGCCTCTGGCTCAAGCGGCCTGCAAGGTGAATGGCCTAAGGTCTCGATGACCCAAGCGAATGACGGGCTCTATTATCCCGACAGCTTCGTGACTGATGATGAGGCCGTGCGCCACGTCATTGTCAAGCTGGTCCGCAGCAACGAGCCCGTGGACCGCCTTATACTCGAAGGCGAAGCTCTCTATTCGCGGATCGCTCAAGAGATCGGCCTGAATGTGCACGAACCTTCGACCTATGTCGAAAGTGTCCTAATCATTCCTCGGTTCGACCGGAAGAAAAAAGAAGGCGGCGGAACCGTTAGGCTGGGCCAAGAAAGCCTGGTATCCGCGATCGGCGTTGCTGATTTCGGTCATGTCGGCTCGCACGAGGCCTACATCGACGTTTTGCGCCAATATTCTGCCAATCCCTTTGCGGACATTGTCGAATACCTGAAGCGGGACATCGCCAATTTGGCGCTCGGCAACCCCGATAATCACGGCCGAAATTCTGCACTGAGTAAGCACCACGACGGCACGATCCGCCTGTCTCCGCTCTTTGATTTCGCGCCAATGCGGCTTGCCAAAGAGGGGATCGTTCGTTCCACCCGCTGGGCCATGATGCGGGACGGTGGTCGCGATCACCTTCCCGATTGGAAACGCATTTGCGCTGAACTGATCCCTGATCCTGATGAGCAGAATGCGCTCGCAGCTGAGCTTTCCGTGTTTGCCGAATACCTCCGGCAAACACCGGCTATGGCGAAAGATATGGGTGGGTCTCCGGAAATTCTAGAGCGTGCAATGGGACGCTGCATTGAAATCGCGGAGAGCGTTCTGGCGGCGTGCCAGTGATGCCGGAGGACAGCTAAATGGCTCGATGGAGAAAGCCAACGAAAGACGAAATTCTTGAGAACCGGCGAACACTGGCGGAACGCGCTCGGACTGGCGACTTGAGGTTACCTGAGGCTGTTGTTGAAATCCGAAGAGGGCTTGGTTTGACGCAGGACGAATTCGCCAAGACGCTATCGCTCACCAGGCGCCAAGTTGCTGAGATCGAAGCCGGGACGGCGAACCCAACGCTCGAAACTTTAGGGAAGATTGGTCGATTGTTCGGATTTACTGTGGGGTTTATTCCGAAGGCGCAATGATAGCTGAATTTTCTCGGGGGATGGGCGTTTGTACTACGCAAGGAAGCGACGGCGACCATCAAAAATCAATCGGCTGCTGGAGGCCGCTGGCTGGCGCTTCTTCGATGACAAGCGGTCCCGCGAATGTTGTTCTTGAGCCGAACGTCAAGCTGAAGCCTGAGCATATCGAAAGTCTCGGTGCGGACTTTGAGAAAAGCGCGAAGGGATTCATCGATTTTTTCTTGCGGGATGACGACGGCAATCCGCTGATCTTCTTGGAAGCGAAATCGGAAGATAAAGTTCCTCGTAGATACATGACCGAGGCATCGAGGGAGGGTTGCACCCAGCCCCACCCCTCGACTTTGAGAGGTTCCGCGGTCTGCTCGAGAGTGATTGGGGCAGCCCGCAGCAGCGCACGGAGGTGCCCAGGCGCATATTGCATGGCGCTGGCACAAACGGTGGATCGACAGCTACGACCTGGAAATTTTTCGCATTGATCCAACGGAGCTAGAGACCGTCATTCTCTCATGTCCGTTGTCGCGGTTCTAGGGGATTGCCCGGAGCGGGACTCTCGTGCTGGTAGCCATGTCATTGATCTTGCTGCGCTGGGTGCTATCGCCCACAAGCGACCCTCGATCACTGTTTGAATGCCGTAGAACGTGAGCAGGTCTCCGGCGGAGACCCTTACAATGAGACCATCGTCAACGACTGTGATGATGGCACACCCATTTTCGAAATTCAGTTGCCTGCTGTTGCACCTGTCGGTGATCGACAAGCAGATATCTCTGCTCTGCGCGCAGATTTTCTTCGCTACGGTGAGTGCAGCTTTTAGCTCAATGAAGGCCTCTGAGACATTTTGATACCCCATCTATCATTCCTCAGAAGTGTCTTCCATCCGCTTTGCCCAACATAAAACATAACCGACGACCAGCGGTGGTATGGAGGACAACATGCAGTTGGTCCGGTTGATGGGAAATACCCACAACGGCGCTCCCTCATATGAGGGGTATCGATACGATCGGCGTACCTCGCAGCTAAAACTTGCGGCGGGCGGAATAGAATTTTTCAGGATAGCTTGGAAAGAGAGGTTCTGCCGGTTCTTCAGAACGGGTTCCTCCTTCGGCCCCCCAACGCTTGGCAGACCTGGGTCCAGTTCATGGCCGGGCAAACGAGACAGCAAGTGCGTAAAGGCCGGTGGGTAGTAACATCGCTGCCACTTCGGTTGCGCGGGGCTCGTCGGTCAACACCCGCGTCGCAAACATCTTCGATGCCGCCGATCTGAGGTCTCCGATCCCCGAGATGTCGCGCGGTGATTTACGACGACACACTTCGTGTTTGCTGTGTTGCGCGAGAATAAGGTCCGTACGTAGCAGTGCTTTCACGACTGTTCAGCCAACCAGAAACCCCGGCCTGCCGCATGCTACTTCGGATGTTCAGTTGCGGTGCTGTTTACGAGCCGGCCCTTTCGCCATATTGGATGCGAGCTGGCGGCCGATCTCGATGATGTCATCACGATTGGCGGTCGGGTCCTGGTTGCTCCAGGCAAGCCCAAGGCCGATACGCAGATCAATCTCCTCCAATGCCTTCAAACGAAAGTTTCTGTTCGGCAGGTTTGCCGCCCATTCCGGAACGAAGCCAACACCGACGCCTGCGGAAACGAGCGCGATCAGTGAAAGTGTGTCGTCGCAGGTATAGACGATCCGATCGGAGAGTTCATGCTCGCGGAACGTATCGAGAAAATACCGCTCCGTGTAGGACAGGTTTGAACGCGAGAAGGAAATGATCTTCTGGCGGCGAAGGTCTTCCAGCGTGACGGTTTCGGCCTCAGCCAAAGCGTTTTCTTTGGAGACGGCGAGCAAATACCGCTCCTCTGTTATCGCCTGCCATCGCAACGCGCCGTTGTTGTCCAAAGGCCGGACAAACCCGATATTGACCTGTCCGCGCTCAATGTCCCGTACGATGGATTCGGTTGTGCCGTTGCGGATATGAATGCGGATATCCGGATAACGTCGACCAATTCGGGCAAGAAAATCGGGCAGAACACCGAAGGTTGCCGGGTGAATTGTGCCAATGGTGATCTTGCTGGCAGCCTTGCCCGCCACCGCCTGTGTGATCGCACGAGTTTCGTCGACGTCGCGAAGCAGCTGAACGCAACGCTCGTAAAAAACCGATCCTGCGGGAGTGAGCTGTACACGGCGGGTGGAACGAATGAGAAGGGGAACGCCCAGTTCCTTCTCGATCGCCTGGACCTGGGCAGTGACGGCAGGCTGCGCAAGGTTGAGCCGGATGGAGGCGCGCCCGAAATGCAGTTCTTCCGCGACGGCAACGAATGTGATCATTTGGCGCAGATCCATTTCAGTTCCTTTCGCCAGGGCGCAATTAAGATCGAGGAATGCCTCGAATGCCAGAAAGGATAAAGTGGTTGAGCGTCTCGGTCCAGATGCGACATTGATAGGTTTGTACGATTAATGGTTGCTGAGCGCGGTTGAGCCTCGCATAATGTGGATGCAGGTGGATTGGGACTACAACAATGTGGAGTAGCAATCGCCAGCCGATCACGGTTAGGATAGCTGTTCAGAAGAATCGATGGTGAGGCTATGAAAACGGATATCGGACATCTTCCGCAGACGAAGCAGCGCGAACTGGAAAGGGTCGTCCGGATCATCCACGAAGAGTTCGCCGGCATTGTGGAGCGCTCGAAGTCCGAAGCCAAGAAAGACGGGCGGATTTATAAAATCATCCTGTTCGGTTCTTACGCTCGTGGCACCTGGGTGGACGAGCCGCACACATCGAAAGGTTATCGATCGGATTTCGACATCCTCGTCATCGTCAGCAACAAGGAACTGGCCGAATCCAAATACTGGGACAAGCCCATCGACCGGCTGATGTGGGACAAGGAGATCGAGACACCTGTCGGTCTTATCGCGCATGGCGCCCGCGAGATCAGTAACTTTTTGAATGATGGCCAGGCCTTTTTCGTCGATATCGCTCGCGAGGGTATTGTTCTCTACGAGTTCGATGACCGACCGCTCGCCGAGCCAAAACCCCTTACCCCTGGCAATGCCCTCAGAGTGGCGGAGGAGCATTTCCGCAGGCATTTTCCTGATGCTCAAACCTTCATCAAGTTGGCAGGTTATGCCCTCAAGGATAACAATGCCAACATCGCCGCCTTCCAACTTCATCAGGCGGTCGAGGCGGCCTACAACTGCTACCTGCTGACAGTAACAAACTATTCGCCCGCGTCACACAATCTCAAATTCCTCCGAGGCCTTTCAGAGGATCGTGATCAGCGGCTGGTCGACATCTGGCCACGCGACCATCAGCGTTTTACCGCATGGTACAACGTTCTCAACGAGGCCTACGTCAAGGCGCGCTACTCAAAGCGTTTCGAGATATCGGAGGAAGCGCTTGAATGGCTTCAGGAGCGAACCGCAGAACTTCACGCCCTGATCGAAACGCTCTGCCGCAGTCATATTGAAAGGCTGCACCAGACCGTGGAAAACGGGAGCTGAAGGCTGGGCTGTTTCGTCTAAACATCATGGGACTGTCCCGATTACTTGTGCGAGCGACCTGGTCAGTACGCTGACTGGCGGATTTAAGAAGGGTATTGCTTCCACGGCAACTGGAAGTGTGGGCCATCCTTAAAGGACTTCCAGTCACTGCCCCATTCGAGCGGAACACCGAGTTCCTTTGCGGCCTGTTTCATGGCCTTTGCGAGCTTCGCATAAAGCGGCAGTCCCATACGACAGAACCACCGACCAGCGCCGCCTGATCGACCGCGTGGTTGTAGCCGTTCGCCGCCTTCAAGTGACGGCTGTTCATGGTCTTGGAAGCGCCGCGCGCTACCATGTCGTTCTGTTTCTCCAGCGTCCGCACACCTTCAGTCACCACGAAATCAATTTCGGTGATCTGGATGGCGCGCTTGACGACGCGCACAAGATTGGGATGCACGCCGTCAAGGCGCGCAAAGCTGCGTTGGGAAAGCACGTAACCCATTATAGTCTCCAAGTTTTTAGGGGATTGTCGGCTAGCTGCCGAATGGTTTCGCTTCTCCGTCGCAACGATAACGCGCGGCGAAACGAAAATCGTATCTCTTTAAGATACTATTCTGTTGACTTATGTTCGTATCTGTTTATGATACCAATATCAGGGGGCAAGCAATGATCCGTTCTTTCAAAAACAGGCTCACGTCGTCAATCGATGACGGATCAGTGAAGAAGGGATTTCCCGCCGATCTGGTACGTCGCGCCCAGCAATTGCTAACCATTCTGGACGCGGCAACCACGGTTGAAGACCTTCGCTCCCCGCCCGGTAACCGCCTGGAAAAGCTATTCGGTGATCGCGAAGGTCAACATTCGATCAGGATCAACAAACAATGGCGCATCTGCTTTGTCTGGACAGAGGCAGGGCCGGACAACGTAGAAATCACCGACTATCATTAGTCGGTGATCCTCATGAAAACGCTCATGACAATTCGGCCAAGGAGGGCCAGCGATCATGACAATCACCAAATCTCCCGCGATCCATCCGGGCGAAATTCTGCGGGAACTTTACCTTGAGCCGCTGGACATGTCAGCCTACGCGCTTGCGAAGCACCTCAATATTCCCCGCACCCGCATTGAGCGGATCGTGGCGGAGAAGCTTGGCATCACGGCTGACACCGCCTTGCGGCTGGCGAAGTTCTTCAAGACCACGCCGGAGTACTGGCTGAACTTGCAGAACGCTTTTGATATCAAGAGCGCCGCCGCTATGCTGGAGGCCGATCTTGCCGCTATCAAGGAACTGGAAGCGGCCTAAACTGGCACAGGAAAGCGCCACTGCGGGTTAGCGGCCTATCGTCTGCGCTGAAAACTTTCAGCGCATCACGGCCCAATCATACCGGGAACCATTTGACCGTAAGGTGACACGCATGTGCAGCCGCTACGGAACGGCCCGGGCTGGTTCATTCGGCACATCGGCGCACCGTTAGGAGCGTAACAGCCATAGCCCATCTGGGCCTGCGGTTGCGACATACCACCTAGTATCAATGGAACCGAAATAGTGGTGCTGCCTCCAGCGGCATTGCCGTTCACGCTCTGTCCGCCTTGGGAACAGCTTGCGAGAAATCCGGCGGTCGCCAGAACGATGACTAGGGTCCACCTCATTCTGCGGTTTCCTTCTTAGCCGACGCGACTTCTTCATCAGCAGCCGCAGCATCAGCGGCAGCTTCGGCTTGCGCTTCCTTTTTAGCGCTTGAACAACTCGCGGTCATGCCAGCGCAAATGTCACCGACACTAACGCCGACCCGTCCGCCAGTCGCATTACCTACCCGTGTAGTCCCACCACCGGCACAAGCCGTTAGAGGCAGACACAAAGTAATCATCAAAATGCATGCTTTGAAATTCATAGAGGCATCCCCCGAAGCCAAGAAACAATTGATGATACTCATAGATTTCAGTTGATGTAAATCAGGTTGAATTGGCGACTCTACCTAAACGTGATTTATTCTAATTCTCGTCCGTCCGCCCAAACCGGCGCGGCGCCAGAAATGAGGACGGTGTGGCCGGGGTGCCGGGCGCGCTTTTCGGAGCAACCTTGCCGGTTGCTTTCGTGGCATCCGGGGCGGCGCTGCAACTACCGCCTTCCGTGCCGGCCGATTTTTCGGTTGCGGATTTTCCATCGTACAGCCTACCCGAAACCGCCACTTCAAGACCGCAGGTTTTCGTGTATGCGGTTTTGGCCTTCTTGATAATGTACGGCACGCCGTACACGCCGGGGCGGACATCGGCGAACAGAAGCGGCAGGCCCGCATCAATACCCGCATCGCCAATCACAGTGACAGACACCGAACCTTCGCCGCGCTGCAGTTCCTTGGCTTTGGCCTGCGCCGCCTTGTCGGCTTCCGCAGGTGATGCGTAGGGTTCCGGCAAACGATAAACGCCATCGCCGTCCACATCCGCATCCGCGTCGATTTCAACCCGTTCGGCCTTGTCGGAATCCTGATAATAGGCCACGACCTTGCTGTATTTCGTGCGGTCGTTGATTTCGACCTTCAAGCTTCCGACCTTGATTTTCTCGGGCGTCAGGATAACGGAGCCGAGCGCCGCAGCCGAAGCCGAAAGACCGGAACCAAGCCGAGTGAAAATCATTCGCCTTTGCTTGACCGCGAAGAGGCCGTTATGCCGCTCCGCCAGCCGCCGCAGGAAATTGATGTTGCTTTCATCCTGTTGCGCCAGCCAGTCATATTCAAAGTTCGCAAGGTCACCATCAACGGCAGGCGGTAATCCGCTTTCGCTGGCGATCTGTGACAGGATATCGCCGAGCTTGCTTTTGTCCCATGACCTTTCCGGCCGCTCTTTCAGCTTTCCGCTGCGAAGGTCCGCGGCCTTACCGGAAATCGACATTTTATAAGGCAGGCATTCATTGCCCACGCCGATGACAGCTATTTCCCCATAAATTCAATGCCTTCTACTATTGAAGAGTTCATTTTAGTGGTTTGCCTGAGGCCCAAATCTTAGATCAATCCCAACTTTGTGGCCAATGCAGTCGTCTGGGGAAGGGTAACGGTCTTAAGTTTCCGTCGGATGTTCTTCATATGAAAATTCACAGTATGGTGTGTCATTTTCTCAAGGAGCGCTATCTCCTGGGTCGTTTTTCCTTCGGCGGCCCATTTTAGAACCATGGACTGTCGCGCCGTCAATTCGATAGCCGGTGATCTGATCGATGCGGCCGCGGTCGCCTCCACGCACCTGTAGAGTAACGCCACAGCATTTGCACTCAACACTGGCTGCAGTTGGTATTTGTGAGGCAACGTTGCATCGCCGGTGAAAAGGGACAGGGTGAATAAATCGCTGAGTGGGGCGATCACGGGCATGCATATGCCGGCCCTTATGCCCGCCTCGTCGGCATTGGAATAGAATGTTTGGTGGGCCCCGCGCGCAACTTTTCCCTCGTTCTCAAAATCAAAGACGAATGGTGCCATTATTTCTCGGGTGCGGTCCAGGACTGGATCGACCCTGTCGAAATGCTCCTGCCGATATTGGTCCAGCCACGCCTCGGGTGCATTCGACAAGATGGAGCTCCTAAACCCGGGATGACGGACAGTCAGCGTATGATAATATTCAAACCCCAGCTCTTGGGTCAGGTGACCGAGTAGTTCTGCAGTCGCTCGGCTGGTTTTCATCATGGACGTCGTATCGATCAATTTGTGTAGCCAGAGTTTCATCCGAGGTATTTTCCTCCCATCCTTGAGAGACACGTCTGGCTGCTGGCAGCGTTGCAGGTCCAGAAGAACTCCGTTCTTCTAAGAGGTTTGATGTGGTCCGAGCCTCGAGGCGTTTGTCCTGCGGCCGCTTCTGACGCCGCTGGCAAAAACCGCGTGTATAGAGGTTGCGCAACTTGAAGGACTGTTCGCATTTTCTGAAGAGTTTCGTCTGAAACAGCGAACACTCCGCAACACACCGGGAGCCGGCCGTAACCGTCAGCACGGCCAATCTCCTCAACGATCAATCCGGCTCGCCGGTATACTCTCTCCATTGGCGGCTCGTAGTTCGACACAAGTGTTTTGATGCCATGCGCGAAGGCGCATTCGAACAGGGCCAGCAAAAGGAACCCAAACGCTCTAGATGGGCTGAGCGTCGGTTGAGACGCTCTGAGGAGGTCGACATCAAGGCACATTCGTGTGCCTTCCCATATGGCTGGAGACACCAGATCCTTTGCCGGCAAAGTTCGCCTGAACACATCATGCAGCAATGTCGGCCCTGTCGTCGGCATGAGCCGTACCGTGCCATAGAGACGGTGCGCGTCCTTGTCACACCAGACCAGGTACACAGCGCCTAACTCGTCATACGCGTCCCGTTCAAAACCGTGATGCACATCGACCTGCCAGCCAAGACAATCGTGAAAAACCTGCTTCCGCAATCGGAACGACTGCTCCAGCAGGCCTGCGTATCGATAATACTGATAGGGTTGAATAAGAAGGAACACGAGTCAATCTCCGATCATGTGTCGGAACAGGATGCACGTAAATCCCAGGTTGCCCATTGCTACAGATGGGCACAATCAATTGAGGTATTGCGCCGAAAATTGAAGGTCTATGGTTGTTGTGCAACGAGGGTGAAAGTCCGGGTTCGTGCTGCTACATCAGATGTCGATCAGCCTGAACTTCATCGCCTGGACCGCGGCGGATGAAATAGTTGCACATCCGAGCTTTAACCGGCCCGACTTGAGGTAGCTTCTTGCCGTATGCTCGGAAATTCCGAGAATGAGTGCAATATCCTTGTGGTCTTTTCCGCGTGCTACCCATGAAAGGCACTCCCGCTCGCGAGCACTAAGACCCGGAACAGGGTCTTCTCCACCATGAATCTCCGTGATCGCCTTCATATGGATCTGATTGGCGATTTCGATCCAGTCTGACCGATTGCCTGCAACAAGTCTGTCCCAGCCTTTCGGGTCGTGCTCCGCACTGAGGGAGAAAATCGCCCGCCGGCCGACCCTGTCAGTAATGGGGATCGAATAACCGAACTCTCCGACGCCATGCTGCCGGGCATCATCAAAGAATGCTGCGATTTCGGGCGTCATTTCGAATTCACGCCAGTCGAATGGAAGCTGCCGCAAAAAGCCCTGTTGCACAACAGGATCGACTTGGACATATCGCTTCAGGAAATACCGTGCGATCCATTCCGGACTGTAAGTTGATTGAACAAACGGCGCATCAAGGTCGCTGATCACAGTTGCGGTGAGATGATAGGTGACGAAATCGACGTCGTAAATTTCCTGAACACATAAAAGAGCCTCATAGACTGTGGGGGCATCTGTGATTGTCTCGATTGCCTTGGCGAGATTCGCAGACACTGATTTCATGCCTTAATCCTTTTCGTTGTGAGGTGAGTCTCACGGCGCAGACGACAAGCACCTCGTTCCCCATGGGCGCTCAACGACAACGCGCCAGCGTTTTAGACGACCGACATCCTCATGATTTTGCCGCTCGTCTTTCGGTTGAAGCCGTGGCAGGCTGTACCGCGTCCAGACTTATTGTTCGGCTATCGGCTCGACGTTGGGGGAACGATCGCTTCGAAACCGACGCCTTATCAACGTTTTTCTAGCTTTGGTCAGCGTCCCGCTCGGTCGCTGATAGCTCGCCCGTCAGGAGTCACGCCGAGCGACCGTCTTGGTCTGGCAGCAGCATCTTTCCGTTGCGGGCTACGTAGCTCCCAACCAGACCGCAGCGATGGCGTGGTAGCCCGGATGCATGTTGCCCGTTGGTGGAGGCATCTACTTCGGCAACGCAAAATAGCCGTTTCGCACAGGCGTTTATCGCTGTTTGGATGATGCGATGATAATTCAACGATTGCGACGCTACGCTTCCGATCTCGCTGCCAAGCGTTCGATACGAAGCCATCCCTGGTCTTTCCGCTCTTCGATGTGGTCAAATGTCCGTCCCTGCAATGATCGTCCTGCGAGTAGCCAAACTGTGTCGGCGGCCACCGTCTCCCCTGATAACAAAGATAAATTTCAAATGTGCCACAACGCACCACTTTTGGCGACTACTACTTCTAGTAGTCGATTTCACATCGAAAATGAGAGAAAGTGGTGTGGCGATTGTAGGTACGTTGGTTCGATGCAGGAGATAACAGCCCTGGTTTTGTAGGGTGCTGCCGACGCAAAGGACATTTGATGAAAAAATTGATCCTGATCGGTTCGGTTGATGCTGACTTCTTCCTCCTCCTTTCACATATTTTGGAAGTGGAGGGTTATCAGGTTTGGATGGCCAGAGGCGTGGAAGAGATGTCGCACCTGGCCGACGATCACCAAGTCATGGCTATACTGCTTGACTGCAGACCTGATCCCTTTCCCGCGGTTGAGGTCTGTGACAGGATAAAGGGAAATCATCGCACGGCGGGCGTCCCCGTGCTCGCAATCATTGGTGCGGGCGCCGAGGGGCAATATGTCGATATGCAGCGCGCCGGCGCCGAAGAGTGTTTCGTCCGGCCGTTTGCACCGGTCAAGCTGCTTGAATATCTGCGCAAGCGTACGCTCAGCCGGGCACTGCCTCGAGCGCGATCAGGCCAGTTGTCCTATGGCGGCATCGAGATTGATTTCGAGCATCATCGGGTTTCAAGAAACGGTCTAAACGTTCATTTGGGACCACTGGAATTTGCTGTGTTGTCGTACCTAATGGAGCGACCGACCGAGATTTGTCGGCGGGCGGAGCTCATGAGTGCGGTGTGGCCAGGTCTGCATCATGTCGAAGAGCGCACACTGAACGTCCACATAGGCCGATTGCGAAAGAGACTGAATCAGAACGGGCAACCCGATCTTATCCGCACCGTACGGGGTGTCGGCTACATTCTGGAATTCCCTGCGCGTGAGGCTCCAGACGGTTTGGGGGACGATCGCAATGTCTCATAATCGGCTCGACAGGATCATACGCGGTGCTTCCGTGATTACGGGAGATGGCGCGACATTTCATGAAAATGCATCCATCGGTATCGGAGAAGGCCGAATTGTTTTCGTCCAGCCAGGCGATATATCCTTCAATCCTGATGAGATCGACGTCATCGACGCTCACGGCCACACGATTATCCCGGGCGTTATCAATGCGCATGCCCATGGCTGCGTGTGCGGGCCATCCATGCCGAGCGGGTCGTCTCCTGTCGATAGGGACGTGATCGTCTGGAACAGGAACAGGCACCTTCTCGAGGGGACGTCGACATTGTTGAATGTATGCGGGTTGGCGTTGCCTGGTGAGGCGTTTGAGGTCGATCCACATCCGCTTGATGTCCATATCTCCACCGCGCATACCCCTTCCAATATCGAAGCCGCCTTGGCAATCGATGGTGCCGGTCTTTCCGAACGACATCGACATGCATCCATCGATGATGCTTTGTCTCAAGGAGCAAAAGCCCTTGGCGAGGTTGGCGGGGGCCAGACACTTGGAGGCGGTGCACAGGAATATCGGTTCATTCCCGAGGCGATGAAACGGGCGACGGGACGGGAGGTATCACCTCTGGTTTCACGCCAGTTGCGAAATGCCGTGGTCGGCCGATACCTGAAAGTCGAGGATGGAGTTTCCGATCGCGAATTGCAGGAGATACTCAACGAATGCGGTCTGTCCGATGTCTGCAGCGTGCGAACCGTCCGTCAGGTCATTCTCGCGTCCGTAATGCCACCGGTCGACCTCGCGCTGAGAGGCTTTGAGGAGGTGGCGCGAGAAGCCGCGCGTGTGGGCTTCCCGGCGATTTTTCACAATTCTGCGCCGTCGGTCCAACGTCTGATCGAAGTCGCTGAGAAATACCCCCACGCAAACATCGTCGCGGGTCATACGAACCATCCGATGTTTCTGCCGGATGAATCCGTATCATTCGCCCACGAACTGCGACGGCGTGGCGTCACCATCGATGTCTCAACGCTTGACAGCATCCAGACTCGTTGGCGCAATAATCCGGCGAATTTCGACGCCCTGATCGAGGCCGGATGCGTCGATACGATCTCGACTGACTATGCCGGCGGCCATTGGGACAGTATCCTCGTGGCAATCCAGCGCATTGTTAACAAGAAGCAGATGTCACCGGCTGCAGCTGTCGCATTGGCGACCGGGAACGTCGCACGCGCCTTTCCACAATTGGCAAGCGATCGCGGTTTGATCGAGAAGGGCAGGCGCGCCGATCTCGCGATCGTCGATCGTGTCAACCTGGGCCGCGTCCGTCACGTCATCATCCATGGCAAGGTGGTGGTCTGGAATGGAACGATCAAAGGCAATGGTTCGGGCGCTTCTACGGCCAAGCGAAGCGATCAATAATCACAGGTCGGCCGAAATCTCTCGCAGGAACGGCAGAGGATCACCATGCTTGAGTTGGTCAATCGCCGTGTCGAAAACGTCCTCACGCGCTGCACTCATTTTGCCCTTGCACACCTCATGGAACTTCTCCCTAAGGTCGTCCCAAAGCATCGGTCGGCCCGCATCGCCGCGCGGCATAACGGTGGTGGAGGTTATTTCGCCCGAAGGAGTGGTTAATGTCACTCTAGCCAACGTTTCTGACGGAAATTTCTCGTCGATCTGTTCATCGAGGGCCAAGGTGACGGCGCCGGCAAGGGAACAGATTTCCCGGTCATCGAGAAGTCGCTCATCGATGGGCGCGAGCGCAGAGGCGCCACGACGGACGGCCGCTGCCAGACAAAAAGGCAAACTGTATTGAGCCTCCACAAGAGTTTTCGGTATGACTTTGTTTTGCAGCCGCTGAGCCCACTGGAATGTGTGGACCTCGATTGACAGTACGTCTGTCGGCTCGAGTCCCCGGCTTTGCATGAGGTCCAGCGTTGCATCGATGGCCGGATGGATATAGCGGCAACAGGAATACGGCTTGAAATAGGTCCCCAGGATTTCCCAGGTCAGACCAAGCCCGTTCTCGATACGATCCCTGTAAAAATGGGAAGCGTGATCGAGAATATCTTCTGGACCCGTAAACCCCGTTTCGGCCAATTCGAGTGCGGTGAGGCCAGTGAGGACGCTCCACGGGATTCCTTCTTTCGCATGATTCCCGGTGAGCTTCGAATAGCCGGAACTTCCATTTGCCGCCTGATTGGGGGCCCATACACCGTTGATCGCCAAGGCTTGGGCAAGATGATCAGCGCGTGTGCGATTAATACTGCCGGCTGCAGCGACCGCACCATAGCCGGCCCAGAGACCGCTTTGGCGACTTTTTATGGTCTCAGGATTTTGTGCGGCGGCGATCCGGATGGCGATCTCATAGCCGGCGACGATCGCAGCGACGAATTCGTCCGCGTCGATTACCCCGTCAGCGGAGGTGGCCAGAACAGCAGGGATCACCGCAGCACCTGGATGTCCGCGCGCGGCACGATGACCATCATCAAAATCAAGGGCGCAAACAGAAGCCGAGTTGGCGAAGGCGGCGCCGATGGTCGATAAGCGATGCTCCGAAAACCAAAGGGCCGCGTTTCCGGGACCGAAAATTCGGCTGGCAACAAGTCTGGCGCTTGTCGATCCGGTGGTATGTTTGCCGGCGAGAGCGCAGGTCGCGGCGTCGAGCAGGCAGCACAGTGCCTTGTTCCTCACCTCTACCGGAACGGTATGGAAAACACCGTCAGCAATGCATTCGGATAGGAGCTTCGTCATATACATGGGAGCATCTCTCAGTGGGGCGCTTCAACAACCGTCGCTCCGCCGGCGTTATCATCAGTGACGCCTGACAAAGCCTCATAGACATGTGCGGCCACATAAAGGTCCAGCATGGGCAAACCGACACAGGTGATGTGGACAGGTTTTTCCTGTGCGATCTCAGACGGATCCAGAACCGCCGTAATTGACCGGATGCCGAGAAGTGGTCCCAATTGCTCCAGCGTCGTTCCTTTCCGCGAGAAGTGAAGCGCGAGGCTTTGCGAACCACGACGCGACACCATCTCCACGTCGTCACACAGAACGCTACCGCACCGCAGCGCCCGTTCCAAATGTCCCGTGGGTGTTTCATCTCCACCCAGATGAAGCACGGGAGCGTCGCCTATCTCATTGGCCTCGAAGACGGGAGCTTTGGCGTTTGATGCAGTAATCACAAAATCGCATCGACCGAGATCGGCGTTGTCCCGAACAGGAATCATGTCGAAGGTTACCGTCTTTTCCAGCGATCTCGCGAACCGTATGGCTGAGTCAACTGTGCGGCTACGGATAAAGACTTCGCAAATCTTTTCCCCGTGGCATCGATCAAGCGCCAGAACGATTTTTTCAGCAATCGGTCCGGCGCCGAACAGGAAGATAGACATATCTCGACGGCGCGCGAGCAGTCGTTCAAGAACAAGCGTCGCATAACTCGCCGTCCTGGCGGCAGAGATGTCGGTTCCATCGAGCAGGCAAAGAGGAAGGAGGGTGAATTTGTCCAGGAGGACAATCGTGGACCGTGACCGTGGAAGACCGAGCTGGCGATTGAGGGCGTTCGCGCCCACGATTTTCACTGCCCCATAGCGGCTGTTGACGCTTGAAAGGCAGGACAACTTCCAGCCAAGACGCTCCTCCAGCGATACTGCATCCTTGATCAAGGGATGCCTGTCAATCTCTCCGGGGGTGATGGAGAGCACGGATTTCGTGCCGTACGCGGAACCGCGCGCAATGTCGTCCCATGCTTTGCCGGCAACCTCATGGACGATCTTGCCATCAAGGAGAGCCTCGTTCCCGGCGATATCTGTCGCGCAGTAACACGGTATGTCTGACAGG
Organism: Plantago lanceolata; assembly: GCA_028659135.1. Lineage (NCBI taxonomy): Eukaryota > Viridiplantae > Streptophyta > Magnoliopsida > Lamiales > Plantaginaceae > Plantago > Plantago lanceolata. The sequence goes on along the minus strand of JAQRGC011569009.1, from coordinate 226,414 downwards.
CTTGGACTGATAATTCCTCCACTCATGCGAGTTCCTCCTCGAACATCCGAACGAGAGGATTTCAGCAGGAATCAGCGGGAAATAAAGCCAAGATTAGCTATCTTTTATGCGACAATATTCATTCCGGTTACATAGGGCTGTCCATGGACTGAGGCACGCCTCTTGGTGTGCGGATCGTGTCCAGCAGAAACAGCAGGTCGTCTTTCAACTCGAGCTGCTTGAGGAACTGCAGCATTTCCAGTTTTGCGTTCCCATGCAAACGCCCCGTCGACAGGCGCAAAAACTTCTTCTCCAGAAACGAAGGCGAAAGTGGATTGGCAGCATCGCCCTTTGCAACCTCGACATTGGCCTCCACCACGCGGCCGTCGAGCAGGTGAAGACGGACCTTTGCCCCGTGATGGTGGCTCAATCGATCCGTGGGTCTCAGAGGAAAGAGCCGGATTTTTGACGTCAGCTCGCGCACTGTTTGATCCAGGAAACGGGAAGGCTCGAACCATTCCGGACCGGCAGCGTGTCCGAGCACGCCCATGGCGATTGAAAAAGGTGCGCTGAACTGGGCCGCCCAGATGTCGCGGGGTTGGGGATCATTGAACGGGGGACGGCAGACGATCTCGGAAGCGAAGACCTCGACTTCCCTGACGTCATGACCGTTGCCGTGAACAGCCGCGACGGCGAATGCCTCAACAGCAGCTTCGACGCTGCTTTGAATGATCCTGCAGCAACTGAACGCCTTGAAGCCGACGTCTTGTATTTCGTAGCGAATACCGGGCCCGATTTTCAGCTGCGACAGGTCGACGCCATCGGCTCCCGCCATCCGCCAGTATCCGGTGTCTCCTTCGAAAACGTCAAGAGGCCCTTCAAATCCGGCACGAGCAAGAAAGGCTGCGTTGACGCCGCCCATTGCTGCGGTCGCAAAATTGTTTTTCGCCATTGTCGGTGCGGCCCCGTAAACGGTCTTCATGACCGACGCCACAGGTGCATTTGCAGCCGCGATTGCCAGGGCATGGGCCGCTTGCTTATGATCGAGTTTCAGCAGTTTCGCCGACGCGGCGGCTGCGCCGAATATTTGCCAGGTGCCATGGCCATGGACGGTCTTGCGCGGTCTGGTGTGGCGGAGCGACATGCCGATGCGGCATCCCACTTCGTAACCGGCGACGATTGCAGCAATCAGGTCGCGCCCTGTGGAGCGCGACCGGTTGGCAACCGCGAGAGCGGCAGCAACCACTGTCGCCCCAGGATGCCCCTTCCAGTAGATGTCATCGAGGTCAAGGGCGTTGGCCAGAGTCGCGTACTGAAATGCGTGCCAGGCGGGGTCCGGACGGGGAGGGTTAGCGGAACCTCCGGCGATGTCCGCCGAAAGCCGTTCCAGGCCCGGAGCGACCGGGGTTTGGTGACCGCCGAAAAAGCATCCGACCGAGTCCATCAGGCAGAGCTTTGCTTTCTCTACCACGTCCGGCGGAAGGTTTTCAAAACACGCATTCACGAGGCATTCGGCAAGGGTCTGCGTTGCGGGGGTCGTCATGGCGCTCTCTCGACTATTCACACGAGGCAGGCAGTTCTGTCTTGCTGCGGCAAGTCGAACATAGCCCGTCGCAAGCAGCATTTTCGACTACTAGATGTTGAGCTGCTGGTGACGGCGTTTCAGAAAGATCTGCCCGGGATGCTGCGCTTGGAAACTGCTGACGATGGCGCTCCATCGGAATAAGCCGGCGCACATCATTTATTCGTTGGCTGTCCAGCCGTGCCGTTGCAATGCCGGTTCCATCCGAGGCGCGGGCGATGACTTGTCCCCACGGATCGCAAACCAGAGAGTTGCCGAAACACTGCCGGGTCTCGCCGCCGGCGGTAAGGTAACTGCCCCATTGGCCGCACGCGGCGAAATAGACCTGGAACTCGATGGCGCGTGCCCTGCAAAGGACCTCCCAATGATCCTTTCCGGTCTGCATCGTGAAGGCAGCCGGCAGAATGACCAGATCGACCTTGTTCTCGGCAAGTTGATCGAACAGGCGCGAAAACCGGAGGTCGTAGCAGATGGCGGCTCCGATCCGGAAGCCGCCAGCCTCGTAGACAAAAAGGTCGTGCCCCGGTGCGACCGTGACGGACTCGCGATAGGCCTTGCCGTCGGGAGCCACAATGTCGAAAAGATGAATCTTGCGATAGCGGCCGACTTCCCTGCCTTCGGGATCGAACACAACGGTAGTGTTGTATATTCGCTCTTCCCCCGGAACACGCTCGAGCATGCTGCCGGCATGGAGCCATAATCCGTGCCGGCAAGCAAATTCCTGCGCCATCCGGTAAGCTGCACCACCGGGCATGTAGTCTGCCGCCGCCAGCTTTTCCGCGGCGGTACCACCTGACCAATCGAAATGTTCCGGCAGGACTATCAGATCCGGCACCTCCTCCTTGACGGCCTTGAGCATCAAAGCCTGCGCCTGACGCAAATTTGCCCTGCGGTCCGGCTGGGAGTTCATTTGAATGAGCGATATTTTCATTGGGATTGCCCCTCATCGTACGCGAAGATTGAATGGCCTGCCGCAAGATGGGCACGCAGCCGAGTGGACCGTTCTTGACGCTTCAGCGCTGCCTCAGCCAGGTTGCGCATCCGTGAACGGTCTGCGACGAAGATCCCGGAAGTGTCTGCGAGGACCGCGAAACCGGGAAGCACCGCGGTGCCGGCGCAGGCGACGGGAACATTGATGGAGCCACCAGTCCGGAATGCCCGGTTCGTCGTTTTTGCCGAAACTCCGCAACACCAGACCGGCAGGCCTGACGCGACGATTTCCTCGACATCAGTGCATGGTCCGTCCACGATAATTGCAGCAGCGCCACGCGCTTTTGCTGCTGTCGCGACGCCGCCACCGACACAGGCGATATCGTCCCCATCAACCCGCGCGATAACGAGAACATCGCCGGGCCGGATGAGGTCGATCGCCTTATATATGATCACTCCGTCGCGGCCTGGTGCCGCGACGGTCAATGCCTGCCCGATGACCTTCGCTGGAAGGACCGGACGGATGCCTGTGTTGAGAAAGCCAAAATGCTCGGTATGTCCGATCGTTGCAGTTTCAACATCCTGCAGCAGGACACAAAGGTCCGTTGGAAGGGGAGCCCCTCCCTTTTCTATCCGGTACTCTTGCATGATTAAGGTCGCTTTTCTGGAGTCTGAGACGATCAGACCGGACGTTCGCCGGAGGTCGTGGTCCGGTGCATGATCCGGATCGTGTTGGGATCAAAAGAATCCCGGCGATGCATGGTGCAACGATTGTCCCACATCATGATGTCGCCTCTCGTCCACTTCTGGACAAAAACCTCGCTTGTTTCGGTCGTGTGCTGCCACAGGCGCTTCAGCAGGTCATCGCTTTCATCAAGTGGCATCCCGACGATCCATGCACCTTCAGCCGTTCCACCAAGATAAAGCGCCTTGCGACCGGTTTCCGCGTGAGTGCGCACCAGCGGATGGACAATACCGTTCCATTCCCGGAAATCCTTGCTGGCAGGCTTCACCTTGCCAAGCCGCAATTTCCCGGTTTTGTCGTAGACGTTCTGGAAGAATATCTGCCTGCCATCGATTGCCTTGCGAAACTCTTCCGGCAATGCATCGTAGGCGCGATAGGTGGAGAGAAAGTAGGTGTCCCCACCTTCTGCCGGCACCTCCACCGCACGCAAGATTGCACCTGCTGGCGGGCGCTCGTAAAACCAGGTATCCGTGTGCCAGGTCGCCTCGCTGTTGCCCATGGCACCGGAAGGCTTGCCGTCTTTCATGGTATTGGCGATAACAAGGATTTCCTTGTGTGTCGGATGTCCACCCTCCTGCAACTGCTTGGGGTGAATGACGAACTCGCCGAAGTGACGGGAGAAAGCGACTTGCTGCTCGTCAGTGATGTTAGCGGCCTTGAAACGAAGAACGCCGTAGTGCAGCCAGTATTTGCGAACTTCTTCAATGTCCCTTTCGTCATAGTTGTTGAAGTCGAACCCGACGATGTCGGCACAAACGTTGCTTCCGTCCTGTACGGCCGATATTCTTTGAGTGTTGAGCATTTCCTGTTCCTTCCTTGGAAATTTCCATCTCTGCGAGGGAAGAGTAGCGTTACTGACCTTCGTATCTCCAATATCAATTTCAGTTCATTGATAGGAATACGCGATCAATTCAATCTTCAAGCAGCTGTACAGCCTCGGGATCAATTGAGAGACGGACAGGATGACCGACCCTCAAATCGGGCAGCCGCGTCGATCGCACGAGTGACTTGAGAACGGTCCCGTTCGTCAGGGTGACGAAGCAATCACGATACGCCCCGAGGTTGACGATCCGGGTTACGGTTCCATTGAACGTATTGGTAGGGGAGGGTAATTCGGTTCCCCGGGGCGTGAGACGGACGGCTTCCGGTCGCAGGCAACAGTACCGGACGACATCGGGATTTTCCGGCGACACGACGATCAGTTCAAGACCGCCCTCGACAACAGCAATCGTCGCTGCTTCATCCCGTCTCAGGGATACGATCGGAAGGAGATTTGATTTCCCGATGAAATCAGCGACAAAACGCGACTGTGGACGGTCATAAATATCGTCCGGCTTACCCTCTTGCGCCACAAGGCCACCATGCATGACCACGATGCGGTCCGACATTGCCATTGCCTCGTCCTGGTCGTGGGTGACATAAATGAAAGTCATTCCGAGCTCCTCCTGGATTTCCTTGAGCTCAATACGCATCGCCTCTCGCAGTTTGAGGTCCAGGTTGGACAAGGGCTCATCCAGAAGAAGTAGCGACGGTTTCGGCGCGATCGCTCGGGCAAGCGCAGTGCGTTGTTGCTGACCGCCGGATAATTCCTTGGGATATCGCTGTTCGAAACCCTCGAGATGCACACGTTTCAAGGCCGACTGCACCTCGGCCTCGGTTTTATCTCTTGGGCAACCTTTCATTTTCAGGCCAAAGGCGACATTTTCGGCAACCGTCATATGGGGGAACAAGGCGTAGTTCTGAAAAACCAGTCCGATCCCGCGCTTTTCCGGGGGGACACCCAGCTGGCTTTGCCCCCGGATCCGGATATCTCCGCTGGAAGGCTCCGAGAAGCCCGCGATCATGTTCAGGGTCGTTGTCTTGCCGCAACCGGACGGACCCAGGATGCTGACGAATTCGCCTGCCGGGATCGAAAGATCAATATTGTCGACGACGCGGTTGGCACCGTAATTCTTGGTGATCGCGATCAGTTCTATGTCCATTGTGCTCATTTGCTTCCACCATGTATCTGTGTCGAAAAACCGCCGATCCGCTCGAAGAGAAAGACGGCCGCGAGGATAAAGAAGAGGGAGGTGACGTTGACTGCCGCCAGAACCGGATCGAGGCTGTATTCAAGGTGATTGATAACGGTAATGGGAAGTGTCGTTTCGCCAGGCCGGACGAGGAAGACCGAGAGGGGAATATTGTTGAAGGAGAGAATGAACGCGAAGGTCATTCCTGAAAAAAGGCCGGGTTTGATCAAGGGCAGCAGGATATAGCGGATCCTTTGCAGCTTGCTTGCACCCAGAACACGCGCCGCAAGATCAAGCCGTTTGTCGAAATTGAACATTGCACCTGCGATCATCCGCACAACGAATGGCAAGGTGAGTATGACGTGTGCGATGATCAGGCCGGGCGTTCCGAGAAGACCATAAAACCCGGTCGACGAAAGGAACAGCACGATTGCCACCCCTTTGACGATCTGCGGGACGGAAAGCGGAGACAACAGGAAGGACATGATAGCGGCATGGCCCGGGCATTTTTCGTAGGCGACCGCGAAGGCTGCCAGAAGCCCAAACAGTCCGCTGAGAACCGTTACAATCAGCGCGAGCTCGACGCTGAGCAAAAATGGGTCGATCCAGCGGCTGGTCAAGAGCGCGCCATACCACTTCGTTGTCCAAAGCGATGGTGCAAAAACGATCTTTGCGGTCGGGCTCACGGATGCCACCAGCACGACCAGGAGCGGGAGCGTGATGAATGCAAGGATGAGCGCCAGCGAAGTCTTGAAGGTAATCGACAAAAACCGGTTCACGTCATTCTCCTAGAGATGCAGCTTGTTATGGAGGCGCGCTTCAATGCGAGAGCCAATGAAGACTGCGACAAGCATTGCCGCCAGCAACACATTCGCCATCACCGCAGCGAACGGCCAGTCGATGTAGAAAAGGACCTGCTCGTAGACCATCGTTGCGAGTACCTTGAAGCCCGCACCGCCGAGGAGTGCCGGGGTCGCATAGGCACTAGCAGCCATCGTGAAAGCGATGAGCAGCGAACTGACGATGCCTGGAATGGAAAGCGGCAAAACGATATGGCGGAGTACGGCCGGACGCGAGGCCCCCAGGACTTGCGCGGCCTTTTCGAGATTGGGATTGATGCCTTGCAGGCTTGTCAGCAAGGAAAGAACCCCGAAGGGCAGAACGACATGCGTCAGACCAGCGACGACGCCGAACATGCTTCTCGACAGTGGCAGTGGGTCAGAGATCAACCCTGCCCATATCAGCATCGAGTTCACAAAGCCGTGGTCCTCCAGGATTACCAGCCAGCCGTAAGTGCGCAGCACAACACCGGCAAGTTCCGGCGCAATCGCAAGTGCAAACACGACTGTGCGCCAGCGTGACGTCGAACGTGCCAGGTAATATGCGAGCGGATAGGCCATAACGGTTACGCAAATGGCAACCAGACCGGACATGAGCATTGTCCGGCCAAGACCAGCCAGCATCAGATCGTCGGAAAAAAACCGCTGATAGTTGGCTGTTGTCCACGCCTCATCATCGGCTCCTTGAAAGCTCATCCCGACCATCATGCCCATTGGCACAGCAAAGAAGATCAAAAGTACCGTTGCAGGAGGCACTAGAGAAAGATAGGGCCGCAGCGCAAAGGCCCGGCGTCGCGCAGGTTCAAGTGGCGACAGGAGTTCCAGCGTTGTCATTGTGCCCTCCCTTATCTCGCTGCCGCGATCACTTCACGCTCCCAGCGAGCTCCCCATTCCGGCAGTTTGGCTGCGACGGTGGAAAGATCAGGGAGAAGAAGGGTCTTCAGATCGTCTTCGGTGGTGATCTGACGGGCGCGGACGTCATCGGGAACATCGATATCAGTGCGGGCGCTGCCCACATTATAGCCCGTGACCCACGCCTCCTGGCTGGATTTCTCGAGAAAGAAATTGACGAATTTGTTCGCCATTTCTTTATTGCGGGCGCCAATCGGCACATTCAAGGTCGCAACGAGCGGGATCGTCCCTTCCGTGGGCCTTACGTAATCAACCGGCAAACCGCTGTCGACGAGCAGCTGCGCACGCCCGTTCCAGAATGGCATGGCCCAGACTTGGCCTTCTTTCATGTAATTCTCCATGATTGAGGAAGACTGTTCGAAGCCGATCGATTGTTTTGCAAGTTTGCCCATCGCCTCGAAGCCAGGATCGACGTTGTCGATAAGATCGCCACCGTTCGCAACCGACATGATCTCCATGAGATAGGCAGCCATGATGTTCTGGAACGTTGGAAGGATAACCTTGCCCTTCAGTTCCTCGCTGAAAAATGCCGACCAGGAGGTTGGTGTGGATTTGAGCTTGTCACTACGCCACAGAAGCGACAGGTACTGAATTTCGTGGACAGCACCGCAGGGGCCGGCGATCCTGCTGATTTCAGGGTTGAGTTTCGCAATATTGGGTACGGTTTCCGGCGAAAACTTCTCCAGAAGCCCATCGCGGCAGCCATCAAGCGACTGCGAGGCAGTCATGACGACGACATCGAAGCCCGGTCGTCCACGCGTCGCCTTGATTTTCGCAAAGTCTTGCGACGCGGATCCAACCGCGTCGTAGATAACCTTCACGCCGAATTCTTTTTCGAAGGGCTCGATGATCCGGTCCCGGATGATATCTTCGTAAGGTCCACCGTAGCTGTTGACGATCAACTGCTCTGCGTCTGCAGATCTGACCAGGCCGGTTGCTGCTACAAATGTAACAAACAGGATTCCACGTTTCATCGTTCGCCCTCGTAATGGATTGATTTTTCGCAATTTGCTGGCAGACATTGGCTACGCTGCCGCGCCAAATCCAATATTAGTTTTTTATTATTGATCGTATTTCGCGAATAATTGCGTTTCCGACATGCCGGGATTTGAGCAGCACCGAGAGGCAGTCACAGCTGTTCTCCGCGGACGGAATTCCGGCGCGCTCAGAAATTCCTGGAATTTTGAAGGCTGGTGGCAACTGAAGAGAGAAGACCGGGGACGCCTTGCGAAGATCGCAAAAAAGACCAAACCAGAAACGATAATGGTCATCCTTACCGTCGCCACGTGCTTCGATGGCGCACCATGCCGCTGCTGTCGCAGCATAAACCCCATAGTGATCACGCATCACCTCAAAGGCGACAGCGGCGTGTATTCCGTCGCAGGTTTCTACACGTACGAACGGCAAGGACGGCGTTGCAAAAGATTGTTCCGACATGACGACTCTCCAATGAGAGTCCGGCCGAGTTTAGAAGTTGCTTGTGGCCGGACACTACCTTGGCGACCCTCGCCGTCCGGATGCACACCGCCTGTCATGTTTCCACAGCATAGGACAATTCTTCAACAGGGTGAAGCCTGTATGCGCCTGTCATGTGAGCCAACGTGATCGGATGCCCGTGACTGACATGGATACTCCTAAGTTTTGAGGAAATTTTGCCTCGGCAGCCTTCATCGCCACGCCGCTCACTTTTGCCCGGCTCAGAAATGATCGAAGGCGCTGCGATATAAACCGTCACGTTGATCATGTAGGTCGTCGGTCAATGCGGCCCCCTAGAGCCGCCATGACTGTCGGAAGGCTACGGCGAGTGTTTTTTGTGTCGGGTGCCATCTCACGCTCGGAACGGGAGGGGGTAGACGCCAGAGGGAGGGCGACTTTACAGCCAGAAACGGTGCGGTCGTTTAGGCAGCGCGTGGAATATCGGTATCTAAACCGGTTGAGATCCGCCAGCATATCGGTCCATATAGGACGAAGCAGAGATCGAAGAGCCATGGTCCTTTCACTTTCCGGTATCAAGAAATCCTACCAGACAGCCGAAGGCATTATCCCGGTCCTGAACGGCGTCGACCTTTCACTTGAAGCCGGCGAAAGTCTTGCCCTGACGGGGGAATCCGGCAGCGGAAAGAGTACGCTTTTGCATCTGGCCGGCGGCCTTGATTTGCCCGACAGTGGCATCATCACGGTGGGGGGTCGGAAAATAACCGATCTCGACGAGGCCGGTCGAGCGAGCTTCCGACGCAGGGAGGTCGGCTTAATCTTCCAGCAGTTCAATCTCATTCCGAGCCTCGATGTCGGATCCAATATCTCGTTTCACGCCCGGCTGGCGGGCCGTTTCGACCCGGTCTGGGAAAAAAGCCTGGTCGAGGCGCTGGGGATCGGAGAGCTGCTTGCACGCTATCCCGAACAGCTCTCCGGCGGTCAGCAGCAAAGGGTGGCGATCGGACGTACGCTTGCGGCAAGACCGCCCCTCATTCTTGCCGATGAGCCGACAGGTAATCTCGACGAGGCGACGGCTGATATCGTCATCGATATCATGTTGAGACTGACAAAGTCCGCGCACATCGCACTCCTCCTGGTGACCCATTCCAGCCGGCTGGCGGTAAAACTCGATCGGCGTATCGCGCTGAGTGGCGGAAAGGTTTCGTAATGAACTGGACCGCTTTTCGGGCGCTGCTCTCACACTGGCGCTACAGACCGCTTCAGCTTCTCACCCTCATTGTCGGCGTCACGCTTGCAACCGGCCTCTGGTGCGCGGTCCAGGCAATCAATGCCGAAGCCAGAGCAAGTTATGACCGGGCGGCCTCGGTCCTGGCGCAAAACCAGCTGGATCAACTGGTGGCAAAGGACGGCGGCAGAATTTCCTCGCAAACATATGCCCGGCTTCGAAGGGCGGGTTTGCACGTCTCTCCGATCATTGAAGGCGATTACAGGTTTGGTACGACGCGTATCAGGCTTATCGGCATCGACCCCCTGACCATGCCGTCCGACGGAATGGTGCCTGCACCATCTGATCCGTCCGGGCTGGTGGAATTCATCCAGACGCCCGGACAGATGATCGTTTCGCCTGCAACGGCTGCCACATTGAAAGATACCTCTGGCCTTTCCCTTAAGGCACGAGCGGATCTCCCCGACGGCGCAGCATTTGTCGATATTTCCACGGCTGACCGCTTGTTGAAACGCAATGGTGAACTGAGCCGGCTTATCGTTTCGCCATCGCAAGACCCCGATCTGCCGACGATCGGAAACATAGCCCCTGAACTTTCCCTCGAACACGCAAGAAGCAGGCCCGACGTTGCAAGGCTCACGGACAGTTTTCATCTCAACCTGACGGCTTTTGGTTTTCTTGCCTTCGTTGTCGGTCTCTTCATCGTGTATTCGGCAACGGGCCTGTCGTTCGAGCAACGGCGTGGGTCGTTCAGGACCATGCGGTCGCTCGGGGTCTCGCTTCGCTCCTTAACCGTGATGCTGGTTATCGAAACCGCGCTTTTTGCGCTGGTATCGGGAGCGCTGGGCGTTGTCGTCGGCTACGTTGTCGCATCGGCTCTATTGCCGGGCGTGGCCGCGACCCTGCGTGGTCTTTACGGGGCCAGTGTTGCCGGTTCACTCTCGCTGCGGCCTGAATGGTGGATCGCCGGCCTTGCAATGGCGCTGGTGGGGACCGGGCTCTCCTCGCTCCAACATCTCCTCCGCGTCTGGCAGATGCCGATACTGTCCACGGCACAGGGCAGGGCGTGGGCGATGGTGTCCACGAAAAGCCTCCTGCATCAGGCGGCCGCCGGGATGGTTCTGCTTTTTGGATCCGGCGCGCTTGTGTTGCTGGGCGGCGGGCTCATTTCAGGTTTCGCAGTGCTTGCAGCGCTTCTTTTGGGCGCTGCACTCATTCTTCCAACCTTGCTGGCACTGGGCATGAGAGTGGCCGAACACATCTCCGGACACGGACTGACCCGCTGGTTTTTTGCCGATACGCGCCAGCAGCTGCCAGGTCTTTCCCTGGCGCTGATGGCATTGCTGCTCGCTTTGTCGGCCAATATCGGGGTCGGCACCATGGTCTCAAGCTTCAGGCAAACCTTTGTGGGATGGCTCGATCAGCGCCTGGCCGCAGAGGTCTATGTGACGGCCCGTGACGAGGCTGAAGCTGCGCGTCTGCGGCAGTGGTTTCCCCACCACGCAAGGGCGGTTTTACCCATCTGGAGTACGGAAGGGGAAATTTCGGGGCAGAAGGTCCGCATCTTCGGCGTCGCTGACGATGCGACATATAGGGATCATTGGCCGTTGATTTCGGGTGCGCCCGCAACATGGGACGAGATTGCGAGCGGGAAGGGTGCACTGGTCAACGAACAGTTCTGGAGGTCAGGCAAGGCGTCGCCCGGCGCAGAGATAGAAATGCCAAGTGGCTGGAAAGCCCGGGTCGTCGGGGTGTTTTCCGACTATGGCAATCCGAGGGGCGAGATCATCATTGGTCTTGATGCCCTCGTCCAGCACTACCCGGACATTGAAAAGCTGAGATACGGCCTTCGCATGGAGCCAGAGGAGGTTGCGGGCTTCAGACAACGCCTCATGACGGAGTTCGGCCTGCCCGAAGCCAATATTGTAGACCAGGCCTCGCTGAAACGGCAGTCTGCTGCAATCTTCGAACAGACGTTTGCGGTCACCGGCGCGCTGAATGTGCTCACGCTCGCGGTGGCGGGTTTTGCAATGTTTTCGAGCCAGCTTACGCTCGCTTCACTTCGACTGCCGCAGCTTGCTCCTGTCTGGGCACTTGGACTTCGTCGCCGCGACCTTGCGATGCTGGAGGTCCTGCGAACTCTTGCTCTATGGCTTGTGACATTCATTGCCGCCATTCCTGTCGGGCTGGGACTGGCCTGGGTTTTGCTGGCAATCATCAATGTGGAGGCTTTCGGATGGCGGCTGCCGCTGATCCTGTTTCCGCTAGACTGGCTGAGGCTGGGTCTTGTTGCCCTGCTCGCCGCCATCATTTCGGTCCTGATCCCTGTTCGACGGCTTGCTAAAACCGCGCCGGCCGATCTTCTGAGGATATTCGCCAGTGAACGCTAAAGCCGTCCTCCTGCTCCTTTGCGCTTCATGCACTTCCTTGCCCACGCCGGTCATGGGGCAAGGCTTTGCGGGCCTCGGGTCAAATGCCGAAGGCTTCAGCATTCCCACACGCGGCGTTGAAATCGTCTTTCCAAAAGACCACAAGGCACATCCCGGTTTCAGGATCGAGTGGTGGTACGTTACTGCAAATCTGCAGACGGCCGATGGACAGCGCATGGGCGTCCAATGGACACTCTTTCGTTCTGCGCTTGAACCTGTCGAGCGCCCCGGATGGTCCGACCCTCAAATCTGGATTGGCCACGCAGCCGTGACGACTGCCAGCCGTCACCATGTTGCCGAACGGCTGGCGCGGGGAGGCGTGGGACAGGCGGGGGTCAAAGGCGAACCCTTCGACGCCTGGATTGACAATTGGCAAATGAAGGCAGGGACTGACGATGCACGGGACGACCTCGATCAGATCGATTTGAACGCCAATGGCGAGAGCTTCCGATATCGTCTGAAACTTCAGGCCCACGGGCCTTTGGTGCGTCAGGGGGACAACGGCTACTCGGTTAAATCGGCAGAGGGCCAGGCAAGCTATTATTACTCCCAGCCATTCTACAGTGTCAGCGGCAGCGTCTTTCTTGATGGTGAAACTCATGAGGTAACGGGCGAGGCGTGGCTCGATCGGGAATGGTCGTCGCAACCGCTAGCCTCGAGCCAGACGGGATGGGACTGGTTTTCCCTTCACCTCGCATCCGGCGAAAAACTCATGGCCTTCCGTCTGCGTGACGACAAAAGCGGCTACATCTCCGCCAACTGGATTTCCGCCGATGGCAGGGCGTCTCCCGTCGATCCGGACGACGTTTTGCTCAGTCCGTTGCGAACCGCGGATATCAACGGCAAGAGCGTTCCGGTCGAATGGAGCGTGAAGATACCCAGCCGTGGCCTCGACATAAAAACGAAGCCCCTGAACGAGAAAGCCTGGATGGCGACATCAACCCCCTACTGGGAAGGGCCAATAGAGTTTGATGGAAGCACCTCAGGACAAGGTTATCTGGAGATGACCGGATATTAGCCAGTTCAACTGCGTTTGCCGAAATATCGGCTGGAGCAAGGCCTGAGCTTACAGACGCCGCCTTATCCGGGCCGGCGCGACATCCCGGACAAGCTCCGAAGTAGTCGTCTTGTGATGACAACCCATTGTTCGGCTTCGTCCCAGCCAGGAATAAGGCAACGCGGTGGATCGTGCATCTGCGGACCGAAGTCTTTTCCCTTGGTGCTCAATACATCGATGATGTCTTTTATGTTCTCGACCGGAACTGCGCTCGGCGCAGCCGTACTCGGGACAGGGGCTACCTAGGGTATCGGTGCACTGGCCCCTACAGCAAAGCTGGGCTGGTCGGCATCGACCATACCGCTACGGGTTACGACTAGTCTTTCTGCGATCGGTACCCAAGCTTTTCAGAAAGCGCGTTGGCTGTGGAGCGAAGCTCCTCACCAAGGTACGCGATTTTTTCGTCGCTGGCTTCGCTGCGGATCAGACTGATTGCAATGCCGGCAGATGCGGCTCCCGAGTAATCGCGTATCACTGCGCCAATGCAAAGCATACCTTCGCGGATCTGACCATCGTCGATGGAGTAGCCGCGAGCGCGCGTCAAAGCCAGTTCCTCTTCAAGCTGCGAAAGGCCAGCAACACTCCTTGATGTCAGAGGCTGTGGAAACTGAGAGAACAGCATCCTCAATTCACCGGGGCCCAGATCGGACAGGAGGATCTTCCCGGTGGCCGTAAATGGCGCCGGCAGACGCATACCGATCCGAAACGTGTGTCCAAGCGGCTGAGCCGAGTTGCGACAGCCGATGTAAACGACTTCGCCACCCTCGCGGACGGTGAGGGTCACCGTGTAGGGATCGAGGTCGTGGCGCTGGGCGAGGTGGTCGTTGAATGTCGATACGATATCGAGGTGCGACAGAAAGCCGTTCGCCCATCTGAGCGAGTGGGGTCCAATACGCAGGGTTCCATCGGCAGATCGCGCCAGAAGATCAAGCTCAGTCATCACCGCAAGCAAGCCATGCGCGCTGCTTTTGGGCAAATCCAGAAATCGTGTCAGCTCGGCGGCTGTCAGGTCCCGCGGGGAACCTGCGACAAGATCCAGAATACGCACGGCGCGTCTGAGTGCCGGTACAGTGTCTGATATTTGCGACGATTGTTGATCTTCAGCCATGCACCTTCCTTGACACACTTGGCCCCTTTGGCCCATAGTTCACTCTAATGATTTAAGTTCAATTAGTTGAACTCTAGTGCGGGAGAGGTCGATGATCAAGCTAAAAAATGCGGCGCTGTTGCGTGATGCCTGCCTGGTGAATGGTCGCTGGCTGAAAGCTGCGGATGGCAAGACGATTGCGGTGGAAAATCCCGCCAACTCGATGATCATTGGTCACGTTCCTTCATTGTCGGCAGATGAGGTTGAAGCTGCAGTCGAGTCAGCAGGCAAGGCATTTTCCGAGTGGAGCCGCCGTGCTGCGAAGGACCGCGCTGCCATATTGCGTCGATGGTTTGATCTCATGGTGGCGAACGCTGACGATCTTGGTGCGTTGATGACTGCCGAGCAGGGAAAGCCGTTTGCGGAAGCAAAGGGCGAAGCCCTTTATGCGGCATCTTTCGTGGAATGGTTCGCGGAGGAAGCCAAACGTGTTTATGGCGATACCATTCCTTCGCCGACCACGGACAAGCGCATTACCATCCTGAAGCAGCCGATCGGTGTCTGCGCCGCGATCACGCCATGGAACTTCCCGGCCGCGATGATCACCCGCAAGGCGGCCCCGGCACTTGCCGCAGGCTGCACGATGATCGTCAAACCGGCTGAGCAGACCCCTCTCACCGCACTTGCTCTGGGTGTTCTCGCCGAAGAAGCGGGCGTTCCCGCCGGTGTCTTCCAGGTGGTGACGGGCGCCGCACGCGATATCGGCAAGGTGTTTACCGAAAGCGACACGGTGCGAAAGATCTCCTTTACCGGATCGACTGAAGTCGGTCGTCTGCTGATGGCGCAATCGGCCCCGACGATCAAGAAACTGTCGCTGGAACTTGGTGGCAATGCGCCTTTCATCGTCTTTGATGATGCCGATCTGGATGCGGCCGTTGAGGGCGCGATCGTGTCGAAATACCGCAATGCCGGACAGACCTGCGTTTGCTCCAACCGGATCTATGTCCAGGATGGTGTTTACGACGCATTCGCGGAAAAGCTGGTCAAAAGGGTCGAAAGCCTGTCCGTCGGCGAGGGCACGGAACCTGGTGTTCTGATCGGTCCACTGATCGACCAGGATGCCGTGGCAAAGGTCGAGGATCACGTTGCTGATGCCATTGGCAAGGGAGCAAAGATCGTCACCGGTGGAAAGCGCCATGCTCTTGGAGGCACATTCTACGAACCAACGATTCTGATTGGTGCAACCCAGGCCATGAAGGTTGCCCATGAGGAGACCTTTGGACCCGTCGCCCCGCTCTTTCGGTTCGGGACGGAAGACGAAGCGGTCGCCATGGCGAACGACACCGAATTTGGTCTGGCAGCCTATTTCTACACCGAGAATGTCCGCCGGACATGGCGTGTCGCAGAAGCGCTCGAATACGGCATGGTGGGCCACAATACAGGCCTCATCTCCAACGAAGTCGCACCATTCGGTGGCGTGAAGCAGTCCGGCTTGGGCCGCGAAGGCTCGCACTACGGCATCGATGAATATCTTGAAATCAAATACCTGTGCTCGGCCATCGGCTGAGATCACGCTGGGAGGATCAGATGACCATCAACCCTTTCGAATTCCGCACCGTTCCCTCCATGCAGTTTGCCTGGGGTGGCGCCCAGCGCCTCGGAGAGATTCTTTCCGGCAGGTTTCAGGCGCGCAAGGCGCTGCTGATTACCGATGCAGGTCTCATCAAGGCCGGCCTCATCAAGCCGATTGCTGACGCCCTTGCGGCCAGCGGCTTTAACGTCACGATCTTCGACAAGGTCGTTGCTGATCCGCCAGAGCATATCGTTGCCGACTGCGTCGAGTCCGCAAGGCAGATCGGAGTCGATATCGTCATCGGTCTTGGCGGGGGCTCATCGCTCGATATCGCCAAGCTCGTGGCTGTCCTTCTGGTCTCCGACCAGACGCTTGCCGACATGTACGGGATCGGCAACGTAAAGGGATCACGCCTGCCGCTCGTGCTGGTGCCGACCACGGCCGGTACAGGTTCGGAAGTCACAAACATCTCGATCATCACCACGGGCGAAACCACCAAGATGGGGGTCGTTTCCCCGCAGCTTTACGCTGATTTCGTTCTTCTGGATGCTGAACTGACGGTGGGACTGCCGCAGGTCCATACGGCTGCCACCGGTATCGATGCCATGGTGCATGCCATCGAGGCTTACACCAGCAAACACAAGAAGAACCCGCTATCAGATGCTCTGGCGCGCGAGGCACTGCGGCTGCTCGGTGCAAACCTGATCGCCGCCTGCAGGAACGGGGCCGACCGGAAAGCCCGTGAAGGCATGCTGTTGGGTGCGACCTTGGCTGGTCAGGCTTTCGCCAACTCACCGGTGGCCGCCGTGCACGCGCTCGCTTATCCGCTGGGCGGCCATTATCACGTGCCACACGGGCTTTCCAATGCCCTGATGCTGGGGCCGGTTTTACGCTTTAACGCGAAGGCTGCAGCGTCGCTTTATGCGGAGCTTGCCGACGTGCTGGGTGTTCCGGGTGAAGGGGATGCGGCAACCCGTTCGGATGCGTTCGTTCAGCATATGGAAACGCTGATGGACCAGAGCGGCGCGCCGCGGCGTCTGCGCGATGTCGGCGTGACGGACAACACGCTCGCCATGCTTGCGTCCGACGCAATGAAACAGAGCCGGTTGTTGGTCAATAATCCAGTCGAAGTCCGCGAAGAGGATGCGCTTGCGCTCTATCGCGAGGCGTTCTGACCCATTTCTTACAGCAATATCTTCAGTCCCAAGGGAGGAAAACGAGTGACCGATATCAGACTTTACATGCTTCAGTCGGGTACGCTGAAATGCAAGGTACACAACATCAAGATGAACCAGGGGAACGGTGCGGACTATGAGATCCCCGTTCCGTTTTTCCTGATTACCCATCCGGCTGGGCACACCGTGATCGACGGCGGCAACGCGATTGAAGTTGCAACAGATCCGCGTGGCCATTGGGGCGGCATCTGCGATGTCTATTGGCCAGTACTGGACAAGGACCAGGGCTGCGTTGACCAGATCAAGGCGCTTGGTTTCGATCCGGCCGATGTCAAATATGTTGTGCAGTCGCACCTGCATCTCGATCATACCGGCGCCATCGGTCGCTTCCCCAACGCAACCCACATCGTGCAGCGCTCTGAATATGAGTATGCCTTTACGCCCGACTGGTTTGCTGGCGGCGGCTATATCCGCAAGGACTTCGACAAGCCGGGTCTGAAGTGGCAGTTCCTCAACGGTACGCAGGACGATTATTACGACGTTTACGGCGACGGCACGCTCACCACGATCTTCACGCCCGGTCATGCACCCGGCCACCAGTCCTTCCTGGTGCGCCTGCCAAACAGCAAACCGCTTCTCCTGACGATCGATGCTGCCTACACACTGGACCACTGGGAAGAGAAGGCTTTGCCTGGCTTCCTTGCCTCGACCGTTGACACGGTCCGTTCTGTTCAGAAGCTCCGCACCTATGCCGAAAAGCATGATGCGACAGTCGTCACCGGCCATGACCCTGACGCCTGGGCGAACTTCAAGAAGGCTCCCGAATTTTACGCGTAAATAGAACGCGCAAGTCAACGGCCAGATACGGCGAGGCTGCATGCAGCCTCGCCGATTTTTATCATATGAGCCAAGGGCACCGAGCCGAGCGGGACCGTGTATTTCGGCGCATCGGCCTTTTCCGGATATACGCCTTCGTTCAGGTCGCTCGCGTTGTCGCTTCAAGTACCTGAAAGCTATCCTCTAGCTGCGCTAGTGTGCTCATACGACGTTTTTCGCCCCGGCGTTACGTTGAGCCATCAGGGTTCCGGCTGACAATTTGCCAATACCGGATGGCTTACAGTAAACTTGTCTCTTTGATCCAAACTGTTTGCAAATGGAGCAGATTATGGCGCTCACTTAGCGTTCCCCATGTGTCGGGCCAGCCATGCTCCCCAAAACAGGCTTGCAAAAAACCGAAGCGGTTCGTTGAAACCAACGCCCTCCAGCAACGAAATGACCTCGTCTTCCGATCGGGGTGGCTCCGCACCCCGCAGAATCTTGCCCATTTTGGCCTGGACCTCTTCAGGTCCGGCGCCGTTCATACGCCAGCGTGCTGCCCAGGCTGCCATGAGCAAGGGCTGAGAGGCATACGCCCGATAATTCCCCGCCACAATCAGGGGCGCGTCAGGATACAGCCGCATTGCAATCTGCGCCAGAACATCCTGCTTTGCGGCATTCCCTGGCAAATGGTGCAGCACGCCGATCATGATTGCAGCGTCAAACGATGGAGCTCTATCCAGATCGGAGACGGTTCCGAGGACGGTCTCCACCCGGTCAGACACTTCGGCCCTGACCAGATGATCGCGTGCAAGGTTGAGCATCGGTGCTGAAGGATCGACGGCGACAAAGGACCATTGCGGTTCCAGCCGAGCGGCGGCGATGATTTCGCCCGCCGTACCGCCGGCCCCGACAACCAGCACCCGTGCCGCCGTTCCTTCGCCCAGAGCTGCAGACAGCATGCAGGCGGAAAGCTCGTGGCAGGCGTCATATCCGGCCAGTGCTATCCTGCTCTGTCGTGCGTATTCCCCTGCGCGGGAGGCGTCAAATTTGGCTGCAGAATCCTGTGTCATGCTGTCTCTTGTCTGTTTAGACGTGCTGGCGTGCTTCGCTCAAGGAGGATACAAGATTTGCGATCAGGAAAGGGAGGAAATACATGACTGAAAGTTCAGATTCCGGGCGAAAACATGATCGGTTGACGGCTTTCCTGAAAGCCTTTCATCTTGGCGCATCACGTTGCGATTGTCCTGAAGCCGCTAACCTCCTGATCATCAATGTCCATGGCGCAGGTGAACCGACCCATCTGCTTTATCGCGCCAGATCCACGGCGTCGCTGCCGGATGGCGCAGCTATATGCGCTGGCGCCACAGTGGATTTTGGCGGTAGTGCCAATCCGTTGGTCGCTGCACTGCCAGACGAATTGTGCCTCTCACTGGCCAACGAACCGGAATTGCGCGGTTTGTCTCAACTGATGGTGGCCGAAGTCGAGGTCGCCCGCTGTGGTGGCGGTACTATCGAGGCGCGTCTATGCGAGATCATCGTCGTGCTTGCGATCCGCAAGGCAATAGCGATCGGCACGGTCGATGCGGGATTACTGGCGGGTCTGGCGCACCCCGCACTGCATCCCAGCCTTGTGGCCATACATGACAATCCGGCGCGAAATTGGCGGATTGCGGACCTTGCCGCCATAGCGGATATGTCGCGCGGACAATTCATTTCCACCTTCACGCAAACCGTTGCCCAGTCGCCTATCGCCTACCTCAATGGCTGGCGCCTGGCGCTCGGACGAGCAGAACTGCGCGCCGGACGAAGTGTCAAATCGGTCGCCGCCTGGGTCGGCTTCGGCAGCGCCGCCGCATTTTCCCGCGCCTATTCCCGCAAGTTCGGCTCACCGCCGGCCCAGAGCAAACCACGAGCATTAGGCAGAGGATCTTAATTCCCTACAGCGCTTCGGCCCTCTCGGCCAATACTGAGGCCACTTTCCAGGGCACGCCCGCCGATGCTCGTGTCGAGTGGCACAATCTGGGAGAGTTTCCCAGAGGAACGTTCGATTTGGCGACCGTCATGTTTCTCACACGAGATCTTGGGGAAGCTGCGAGCGCGGCATAAGGACGGAGCGCAAGGCAAGCTTTTGGATTAGTTGCTCATGGCAGCTTTCGGGCGTTGGCGTTCTGGCGCCAAACGCCCAGAATGGGATCGGGTCTGGCAAGCGGGCAAAGCGGCTTCAATCGGTCGTTCGGCCCGCATTAAGTTCGCGGAAGCTTCCGTTCGCTAAACCAGCCGGTCCTCACAGACGCATCGGTTCACCTTTGAATGCGAGCTAACCAATGGCGTCGACGAGGCGACCCATCGGTTCCTCTTCAGGCGCGCGATCGACTTGCGCGAGAACGCGGAAATGGCAACGCTGCTCTATTGCATGCGTCGTTACCTTTACAGCTAAGGCCCCCCCCGCGATGATTGCTTCCGGGAAGTCAGCCCGCATAGTGAACGGCGGTAATGGGGTCGGCTCCGGCCAGTCGGCAAAAGCGCCTTCGTGTCGGTCATAGAGGCCATCATGGGACGCGCCTGAAAGCAGGCAACGCTTCGCAGCGGCGTAACACGTCACCTGTGCGCCATTTGCTGTCATTCACGAGGAAGCTTTTCTGCAATTTCTTGAAACCTCGCAGCAGTAAATCCCGTCAGCGTCGGCATCTCCCAGTCAAAAAATGACTTGTTAGAGATCGCATGAAGGATCAGCAGTCGCACACCGTGCATTTCTTCTGGCGTGAGGTCAGGATTTGGCACCATAGACCTTAGTTTCGCGGCAATTTTCTCGGCGGCCTTTCGAGGTGATGGTCCTAGAAGGATGACATCGTCTTCTTGTTCCAGCTCTTTCAGAGCGCCGATGATGGTTTGAATGATCGTCGTATTATAGGGTTCGTTCACTTTGGCGGCCTGTCAGCAATGAAATTTGGACAGAGAGCCCATGACAGCTACAGTACCTGTGACAACCAAAAGTCCGCAATGGGCCGAAAGTTGTTACGGCTGGATTGCGCCATCAGCGGTCATTGATGTGTCATATGCTTGTATTAATTGCGGCCTGGAAACCGGGAGACGAAAGGATGGCACACGTTATTTTTCTTCATGGCGCGTCGAGCAGCGGCAAGTCAACCATTGCGAGGGCATTGCAGAAACGCATCGAGAAACCATTCTGGCACGTATCGATCGATCATCTGCGCGACGCTGGCGTGCTTCCGACCGAACGCTTCAAGAGTGGTGATTTTCGCTGGACTGACGCTCGCATGGCCTTTTTCCACGGGTTCCATGGATCGCTGCGGGCATATGCCGATGCGGGTAACCATCTGATCCTTGAACATATTCTCGATACCGAGGGATGGCTGGAAGAACTCGTTGATCTTTTGGCGGAGCACGATGTCTTCTTCGCCGCCGTACATTGTCCGCTCGAAATTCTGGTCAAGCGTGAAGCCGCGAGAGGTAACAGACCGGTGGGTAGCGCCAAGAAGGATTTTGAGACGATTCATTTCGGCAAGCGGTATGACATTGAACTACAGTCCGAGGACGGCGCCGATGCAAATGTCGAGAGGCTGCTCGTCGCCTGGAGAAGAAGCGACCGCTCGTCAAATTTCGCGAGCCCCGAAGTCCCCTTAGGCCGGCTGCCGTTGTGACGTAGATGCGCCAAAAGCGGTCATCGCATAAATTCAAAGGAATGCCTGTTCTAAGGTATATGGCTTACGTCCTCCGAGCAGAAATGCTTAATACCAGGAATGACAGAACCTACGCCCGAACAAATCGAAAAACTCGCTACCGCCTTTGAGCGCTTTACCCGTCGTTTCAAGGTCGCGGAGGCAGCGGCCGTTATGCAAAACTCGCTTAACCCCCTCGACATTCAGGCGCTTCTTTTCATTGATGAGCATCCCGAGTGTAATCTGGGGGATGTAGCCCGGCATCTTCAGGTCGCGCTGACGACAATGTCGTCTTCGGCCGACCGGCTGGTCCGTCGGGAGATGATTGAACGGCAGCGGCCTGAGGAAAACCGTAGGTCGGTGGCTCTGACGATCACGGACAAGGGGCAGCAAGTGGTCGCAGGCTATATCGATGGATATCGAGCCTCCTGCAAAGCGATGCTGCGGGCGCTTGATGCCGTTGACCAAACCGAATTTCTGAGGATTAGCCAACAGATCGCAAAATACGAAGGTTGAATATTACGAATTTCGTAGTATGTCTCTGACATCGAAATGATCAGGGACGTCATCATGACCCACACATCGCCCACTGCACTCGTCACAGGAGCAAACAAGGGTATTGGCCTCGCCATCGCACGGCAGCTTGGCGCAGCCGGACACACGGTCTGGCTGGGGTGCCGAGATATCTCACGGGGTGAGATGGCAGCTTTCGAATTGAGAGAAAACGGGGTTGACGCCCGTGCAGTGCAACTCGATGTTACGGACGATGCAAGCGCGTCCAGTGCCGCCAAAACTATCGAGAGTGAAGTCGGGCATCTCGACGTTTTGGTCAACAACGCCGGGCTCATGTTTGGTTCGCCTCCCTCTCTTGCCGAGGAGTCAATTGACGAGATTCAGCAGATGTTCAACACCAACGTTTTCGGGGTGATGCGCGTCACTCAAGCCTTCTTGCCGTTGTTGCGCAAATCGAAGGCGGCTCGGATCGTAATGATGAGCAGCGGCCTCAGTTCGTTGACGGATGCCTTGGACATGCGGAGCGAAACATGGACGGTCGGTTTTGGCGGATACTGCGCCTCAAAGACTGCACTGAACATGTTGACCGTCAAGCTTGCGAAGGAGCTTGATCGGGAAGGGATCAAAGTCAACGCGGTAGACCCCGGCCTGACATCGACTGATATGACAGGCAACGGACCGGGGCACTCACCTGAAGATGGCGCGCGCCCCGCATTCGCTCTAGCAACGACGCACGCATATGGACCGACAGCGGGGTTCTACGCTTGCGCTCCATCAGGCGAACTTGTGCAAAAGAGTTGGTGATATTCAGCGATTATAAGGATGCGGGCCGACCGCTTCCGCATCTCAATGTCTCCTTCGGGCCATCATCAGACACAGGATACTCACGCCAACCGCTTGTAAGGTTCAGGCCCGTAGAGAAATGCGCCGGGTGTTGTTGCGGTCACCTGTCTGAACGCGAAGGAAAACGCAGCAGTGCTTGAGAAGCCTGCATCACTCGCCACCTCGGCAACTGACTTACCTCGAGCGAGTTGCTCCATCGTTCTAACAATCCGCGCTCGTTGCCTCCAGGCTTTGAGCGTCATTCCCGTCTCCGCCGGGAACAGGCGGCTTACCGTGCGAACAGAGGTCGCAGCGCGTGATGCCAACTCGTTCAAGTTCATGCGATTGCGATGATCGCCAAGAGCGATCTCAGCTACCCTCTTTGCGACAGGGTCACTTGGCATTGGAAGGTAGGTCGGCGCATCTGACACTGCGCTCAATTCAAGAAGTATTAGCCTCACTACAAGTTCTGCTTTAACCGACGATGCATCGTCTTTGACAGCCGCGGCAAGCAGTGAGTGCAGTAACGGTGTGACCTTGGATGCGAAGGCTCGATCTGGGAAATTTGGAGGAGCCCAGGTCGCGATTGCAGATGGTTCCCACTGCACCATCCAAAGCTCGGCGTCCGTTATGATATCCAGACGATGGGGAACACCTGCCGGAATCCATGCCGCAAGCTGAGGAGGTACAAGCCAGACACCTTCGTCAGTATGAAGCTGGATCATACCCGATGCGGCGTAAGTGAGTTGGGCGTCATCATGGGAATGTAGTGGCAGAGCTGAACCGCTTGGTTTGCTCATGCGATGGATCGTGAACGGCGGGTTCATATGATTGGCCTGTTTTCGATGTGGATTGGCATCACATCGGGAAGATACACATTTATAACGGAGCAGATCAACATTCGGGAGTAAAACAATGAGAGCTGCTGTTATCCGGGAGTACGGGTTGAACGATGTGGTGGAGATCGTTGAAGTGGAACGGCCAGAGCCGGGTGAAGGCGAGCTCCTGGTCCGGGTCCATGCGGCTGGTGTTAACCCGGTGGACTGGAAAATTCGCGGTGGTACGGGCCAGCGCATGGGGATGACCCTGCCGATTCATCTTGGGGGCGAACTTGTCGGCACGATCGAAAAGGTCGGCGCTGGCGTCGACAGTTTTCAGCAGGGTGAGACCATCTTCGGTATGGTACATACGGGTGCCTTTGCAGAATATGCGGTTGCCGAGGCACAAAATGTCGTTCGGGTGCCCGATAATATCGACATCATTCACGCAGCGGCTCTTCCACTGGCGGGCTCCACGGCATGGCAGGCACTTTTCGACGAAGCAGGACTTTCTGCCGGACAACGTCTTCTGATCACCAACAGTTCGGGTGGGGTTGGTTCTCTTGCCGTGCAGTTGGCCAAAGCAAAAGGAGCGCACGTCACGGCAGTCGCCTCGGGCCGTAACGAGGAGTTTGTCCGGGCTCTTAGGGCTGACGAGTTTATTGACTACACGACCCTACGATTTGAAGACGTAGCCCGTGACGTTGACGTCGTGCTCGATACAATGGGTGGTGAGGTATTTCAGCGCGCCTTCAAAACCCTCAAGAAGGACGGGTTCATGGTCACGGTTGTAGCCTTTCCCGAGGACGAAGCCGAGCGCTACGGTGTCCACGTGAACAGGTCATCTACAGTTCCGAGCGCGCGCAACTTGGCTTCCATCACGCAGTTGGTCGAGGCTGGCAAAGTTGTGGCGCACGTTGATATGGTTCTGCCTCTAGACGCGATCCGAGAGGCGTTCGCGCTATCTGAGGCTGGACATGTCCGTGGCAAGATCGTTCTCAAACTCACTGACTAAACTGTTATCTCCAGATCGCTTGCCTTCACTATGTCGGTTCAGTTGAAATTGCAGACGTCAGTTTCGCGCCAATTGCGGACATATAGCGTGCTGGAAAGAATGATGAACTCAGCTCAGCGATAAGCCTTCTTCAAGTATGGACTGCTTCACCGCATCCCGTTCTTTTACGCGTTCATACCAGCCTCTGAGGTTGAGAAGATCGTCGAAATGGATATCTGCACCATAGTATGACTTCAGCACGGCCCGCTCGTTGATTCCACTCCGCCCTATCCGTTAACGGCCGCTTCGGGCCGTCTGCTGCCTTGGTTGCTTGGCGCCACAAGCGGTCATGAGGAGAATGAGTGATACTCTTGTCCAAGACTTGAGTCGTGCCCGACTATTCATTGACACCCAACTTAGAGAACGCTTCGTGCGAGGCTCGCGTCAGTTCGACGATGAAATCCTGCACGATATGTACACGTGAAGGCGTGTGACGTTTGTCGATCCGCACGGCGTAGAGCGGGACTTCACCGCTACGCCAATCTCGCAAGACCTCGGACACGACGCTTTGCTTCCAATCTTCTATGCCGACCCACGCTGGCGCATAGCCTATACCAACTCCAGAGCGGATCATGTCCCACGCAGCTTCTGAATCATCGAACACGTGTCGCGCCTTAGGCTGGTGACGGATCGTTTTTCCGTCCAACGGACTACGGAAACGCCAGCTTTCGACCTGCCCATTTGCCCGATTACGCAAACCAATAAGATCGTGGCTGGCTAGATCAGACGGAGTGACCGGCCGTCCATGAGCGCTGATGTAGTCGGGGGTCGCGCACACGATCCACGGAAACGTACAGAGTTGGCGAACGAAGTGACCGGGCAGCCCTGACACGTCTCCACCTCCGATAGCAAGATCGATCCCGCGCACTGCCATGTTGAGGAAATCAGAGCTGAATTCGATCTCTACCGAAATGCTTGGGTTCGCACGGAGAAACTCCGGCAGGCGAGGCAGAATGCATCTCTTGGCAAATGAAGGCGGTGCGCTGATACGGACACGCCCCACAGCTCCTTGATGTCCAACTTCGCCGATGGCTTCTCGGGCTTCTTCCAGATCCGTCAGGAGCTTGACCCCGATGGCCAGCAGACGGTCCCCCTCGGGCGTCGTCGATAGAGAGTGCGTCGTCCTGTTGAGAAGCCTTACCCCTTGTGTCTGTTCCAGCCGACTGACGGCCTTGGACATCGCGGAGGTAGAACTGTTCGCCCGCCGCGCTGCTTCGGAAAACGATCCGGCCTCCACGATGCGGGTAAACCACAGAAGCTGGAGTAGATTGGATGGCAAGGGCGGTATTGACATGGAGTCAACACTATCATGGCGGAGTACTGGGTACAACCAGATCCCGATCGCGGCGATAAATGGCCATCGAAGGCAATCGGACGGCACTGATGTGCACCGATCATCCTTCGCCCCTGCGTCAGCCGAGAGCTGCCAGGCTACCTTACCGGAGAAATCGAATGGCTAAGACATGGTTTATCACTGGCACCTCTTCCGGCTTCGGCCGCGCTCTGGTTGAGCAGCTCCTCGCCCGGGGAGACCGGGTCATCGGTACTGTGCGCAAGACCGCAGCGATGGATGACCTCAAAGCGCGGTACGGCGACCAGCTTTCGTTGGCTAGCCTGGACGTCACCGATACCAACGGGATCCGCGACGTTGTTCGTTCCGCGTTCGAGGAGGTCGGACACATCGACGTGGTCGTAAACAATGCAGGATATGGCTTGTCGGGCGCTGCGGAAGAATTGACGGACGACCAGATTCGTCTCCAGATCGATACCAACCTAATCGGCTCCATCCAGGTCATTCGTGCTGTCATCCCTCATCTGCGTGACCAGGGTGGTGGTCGTATTCTCCAGCTCGCATCCATGGGTGGCCAGATCGCCATACCAAACCTCAGCGTCTACCATGCGACAAAGTGGGCGGTCGAAGGCTTCATGGAATCCGTTGCGCAGGAAGTCGCCCCTTTCGGCATCGAAGTCACGATCGTCGAGCCGGGTCTGGCACGGACGAACTTCATGGGGGGCAGCATGGTGTCTGGACAGCCGATGGAAATTTACGACGGGACCCCGGTCGGAGATTTCCGCCGCGCCGTCGCGCAAGGTCTGGTCCCGAACAATGGCGACCCGGTCAAAATGGCGAACGCCATGATTGACTCCGTCTACGCGAACCCCGCCCCCCTCCGTCTGGCTTTGGGAAGCGATGCCTTCTCCGCCATTCGCGGTGTACTTGTCAGCCGCCTCGCTGCGCTCGACGCTCAAAAGGCGATAGCCCTCTCAACCGACGTTGAAGAGGTGGGGTCGTTGCAGAACGTCGCTTGAGCAACGAGCACCGCCGACATCGTCGTTCATCCCACGGTGCTGGTTTGGCACCGTGCGCCACGATTTCTCAAATGATTAAACAGACATGGATAAAGAGGAAGATAATGGTTGCGTTTTCACCCACTGCGTTCGCCGAGTTCTTGGCCGCCAAAGATGACAAGGAAGTCATCATGTTGAACCTTCTGAGGTTCGATCCCGATGGTGGCCGGGAGAGGCATCTTGAATATCTGAAAATGGCTGAACCGATCCTAGCTCGCTTTGGCGCGAAGATACTATTTCGTGGTAACGGTCTGCCCATCCTGACGGAGGGCGAGACGCGCATGTGGGATGCTGTATTGCTTGTCCAGTATCCGGGGAGAGCTGCGTTTAAGGCGATGGTTGACGATGAAGAGTATCAGCGCGCGTTTCAGGTCGGCGCATCGGCACTCGCCGATATCGTCCTCCAGCCGCTGACGATAGCTGACGAGCTTATTTGATGCCGCGCGCCTCCAAGAGCGCAATGCTTAGTCGGCGGGGAGGTTTCTTCCCGCCGCCCGAAACCGGATTGTTAGGGATGGGAGACGACCGCTTTCGGCCGACAGGAGACGCTCTGCTGCAAGAAGGGTTGCCGTCGGCTTTTCCGTCATCCCCGTTGCTCGGTTTCTTGCTATTCTTCGCTGAGTGTGTGTTGAACCTTACATCCTGCGCTCGGTACTCTTCAGTGAGCTTGAGAGCCCGGAAACTTGACTGGCCTCACGCTGCTGCAAGACATGCCGAGATTCGGCCAGTATCTCGCGATACCTTTGGATCTTGGTTGCTTTCATCCTGAATAAGTCGTCTACTGATACACTTGCCTGCTGCACCGGAAAAGCGACTTCGTTTTCCAGAAGGTCGAGCAAAAGGTTTCGCATCACTGCGTTTTCTTCTCGAAGTTTCGCGAGCTCAATAGCCTTCCCACTCGACTCAAATTTCCGTGCGATAGCTTTGTCGATATCGTGTTCGACAAGCAGAATCTTGGCGGCATAGTACCGGCAAGCACAGAATGCTGTTACGAGCGCGCATAACGCGATGACAATGTAGATCATTTCGACCTCCAGGTTATCCTGAAAGTCGATATTCGGAAGCCGGATTTCAATACGCGATTCACTTGGCAAACCAAAATGGCTCCTCTTTGATGAGGAACCGGGGCCGTAAACGTATCAAGTTCATCGTGATTGAAACGGTGACTGTCAGTCGCTTCAATCTTACATATTTTGGCGTCTTGTTACCTTAGCAGGTACTTCGCCTTCCTCACGGGGTATGCGAGAGGCTCACCATTTTCCAAGATGAAACCCATACGATACATGCATCTGCGCATTTCGGGAGAGCCATACGCACCTGCATAAATACCGACGGGGTGGTATGATGGGTAAGATTCAAAACTGCATCTGTCGAGTGCTGACCGATAGGCGATCTCACGTACGTGGTCACCCGTCACCGGAACGGTACCGTAAAGATGCAATTGAGTCCGCGCTTCCGCGACTGCTGCCGTGAAGGTAACGCCCAGAATCACGCTTAGAGCCAGCTTGAGTTTCATGACACGCCTCCAAATGAACAATTATGACGAGCAACGGAGATTTCGTCCGGTTTGTTCCCTCGCTCAGACGCAGTTGCGCAATTGTGGTCTCTTCGCCCCCACGGTCGGAGTGCATGCTACTTTCTTTTCCCCTTGGGCCAATTCGGGAGTGACTTCAGCTTTGTGCCTCCGTACCGGCTATTCAGATCAGTCCCCCATCTCCTGAAATAAGACGTAAGCAAAAAGTCGTGGCGTCGTTTTTGTCAGGGACAGTCTAGCAAAATTTGGCAACACTACATTGTTGCCGATTCTCTACATTCCCAACCAGCGCCAAGCAAAAACCCCGCCGGGGATGGCGGGGCCGATCACGCCGTTTAGATGCAGGATTTAAGCGGCAGCGAGTGCTTTCTCGATATCCTGCACAGAATGGCCAGTCAGATCTTTATCCAGCTCTCCAATAAGAACGTCCGACAACGACTTATGGTAGCCCTTGCGCATCTCACCCAGTGTGCGCGGTGCCGCGATAATCACCAGACTTTTGATCTTGCCCTCAAGCACCTGCTTGTTCAGCATGTCCGTAACACCTGCGCCAAACCCGTCTTCGTCTTGCTGACTATCGTCGGGATTAGCCGAGCTACTGGAATGTCGGGCGCCGGAAGAGATCTTCGAGCTGTCGATCGCCGGATCTGGCAACGCTGTCAGATTGACGGTCGCCGCATCTCCGTCGTTCCGGAAAAGGCTAAGCTTTTCGCCATCGGCAACGGCAACGACCGTGTTCTGCGGAAGGTTCATGTTGATCTCCTTGGTGAGCAGCTCGAGCCCAGATGACCGACCCTGCTTGTTTCTGTCAGAGAATAACCCCGCTACAGACCATCCGTTCCGCAGCCGGCCCGACAAAACTACAGGATTGGCGTATCGCCGTGATCAGTCGCCCCAGCCAAATGCTTGATGCCGGCCTCGCGCCATTCCTCCGGCAGAGGGCCAGACCGAGGCTGCTGTTTCAGGCACACACCGCCGGGGTGAACTCGGCAGTATGGCATCGGCAGCGAAAATCTTCCGCGACAATGCTGGTGAGCGGTACGGCATGGACATGCCGACCCTCTAATCTAAAACGGCGTCCACATGAATACCGTATAAAACATACTTGGTAAAATCACGCATTTCCGGTCGCCGTGGCACCACCAAGCGCGGCAAAAACCTGCGGGGAAAACTCAAACTGTCGAGCCGTTCCTCGTCCCATTGAGTTTCTTCCCAGCGTTTCCGTAAGGATGCCCCGCCGGACCAAGAGTTCAATGGTTTCGATCACCCCACCACGCGTCATTCCGGTAATATCAATCACATTTGAAAGTGTTAACTTCTGATGCGCCTGGTGCATCAGATAGAGAATATTCATCATGCCGATCTGTTTGATGCGCGACTGCGCCGATTCACCGTCGATCGGCTTCTCCAGGATTTCACGCACCGCAAAAACGGACAAGGCCTGACTTTGCCATCTTTCACTTAAATTGCTTGCCATCGTTTTAACTATCTATTATTTGCATAGTCAAATAATTGAGACGAGTCGCCGTTCAGTTGAGGCGGACATTTAGGAAGACGGAGGGTAGGGGGCATGAAGGGCCTTTTCTTTTCAATGATCATAGCAGCGTCAGGGTTCGTTTCACTCTATACCATTTCGGAGCGAAGCGCTCGTGCCGACGAATGGGGGTGCCAGGTTATCCTGTGCTTATCCAATCCCGGCGGTCCGACCCAGTATGGCAAATGCAGGCCGCCCGTCGAGAAGCTTTGGAGGTGGTTGGCAAAAGGGCGTTCGTTTCCAACTTGCGCGGGCGTGGGTTTTCAGACCTCTCGCCCTCTTTACGAACCATATTACTGCAACGCCGGCTACCGCTTATCTGCTGGCTACGGTCCCAGCGGACGTGACGCGACATGCATTTCCACGTCGCTGCAAGCCGTGAGCGACAGCTTTTGCCGGCGAGATCGAGACGGTGGCGATCCGAGCAAAGGCGCTGTCACGTCACCGAGGTGGCAAAGGGTAGACGGGCGATACCAATGCCTGGCCAATACCGTGGCGCGACCCCTGGTCCGCGAGAAACCTCTATACGTCGATGTGACGATTGAGGGCGTCGGCACGCAGAGGGTGTGGTTCTGACATGCCCGTTGTCTTCTCAGATCTTGCGCAGACCTGCGCACCCTTCGTTGCATCGGAGGCTCTTGCGGGTGTGGTCAGCCCCGAAAGCCGGTTCGCTCCGTTCACCATCAGGATCAACAGCCGTGCACCGCTCGGGCGGCAACCTGCGACCAAGGCCGATGCAATCGAAGTCGCCGCACCCTCGGAGGCAACATGCCATGACATACACATTGGTCCCGACGGGGTCGGGCCGGAAGAACTGCGCAGATTGAACCTCTCGATAACAGCCGCTTTCGCTCGCTGCCTTAACCTGAAGGCTCCAGCGACGCCATTCGACGGCTATTGCTGCCTCTCGGTGAAGGTGGGTGCTGACAGTCCCAGGGCCGAGCAGGTGCTGCAATCCTGCTATGGACGTGACGATCCGTCGGTCGGGGGCGTGGTCAACTATGGCGATCAGGTTCGCCGCGAAATCGAACGGCTCGGACCGACAGTGGCTCGATTTACAATCGGCGACACGGGAAAAGGGTTGCAGACAAACGTGTCGGCGAATTCTTCCCAAGCAGATGTCGTTGCCGAAGTGGTGGCGGAAAACACTCCGGGGGAAGCACACGCGATTTCGGCGGCGTCCGCGTGGGACGTCTTCAAGACCCGAAGCCGTTCATCCGTCCTGGTGTTTCAAGACAATCAATTGGAATTGGAGCAGAGTGAATGACAATTAGTTCCCGGATCAGACCCGTCGTCGCTTCGTCCGTCATGGCTGCCGCCATTATAGTGACGATGGTTGAGCCCGCCTTCGCGCAAGCCGCCGGCATCGAAACCGTCCTGCAGAACATCGTCGACATGTTGACGGGAAACATTGCTAAGCTTCTCGCCGTGATTGCGGTCATCGTCATCTGCATCGCCTGGATGTTTGGTTACATGGACCTGAGGCGAGCGGGCTTCTGGATCATCGGAATTGGCGGCATCTTTGGCGCCACCGAACTCGTCAACACCATCGTCGGAGCCTGAAGATGGTGGGCGGACAAACGGTTCTCGAAGAAGACACACTCTTCATCGCGTGTACGCGTCCCGCGATGATTGCCGGAGTCACGATGGAGGCGATGGGCTTCAACATCATGGTCACGACGATCCTCTACATCGTCGCAGGATCTATCGCATACGCGTTCGTCGGCATCGTTTTCCATCTCATCTTCAAAGCGCTCGTCAAGCACGATCACAACATGTTCCGCATCCTGCTCGCCTGGGTCGAGACACGCGGCCGTTCACGCAACGGTGCCTATTGGGGCGGGGCAACACTTTCCCCTCTGAGACTGACACGCCGCTTCGACGAAAGGGATATTGGAATTGCCTGACATCGCCACCCTTAGATCACGTGAACTCACGCCAGAGGCTTTTATCCCTTACGTGCGGCACATCGACGAGACGACAATCGCGCTCGAGTCCCGGACACTCATGGTCATGGTCGCGCTCGCAGGCGTATCGTTCGAAACTGCTGATCTGCTCGACATCAACGCGCTCCATCGCGACCTCAACACGCTATATCGAAATATAGCCGATGAGCGGCTCGCGATCTGGACCCATCTCATTCGGCGCAGGGACAGCGACTATCCGGGCGGAACGTTCGCAACGCCATTCTCCGCCTCTCTCAACGAGAAATACCGGGAACGCATGGCGCGCGAGCACCTTTTCCGCAACGATCTCTATCTGACCGTCCTGTGGTCGCCAGCGCGTGGCCCTGCAGACAAGGCGGGCAAGCTGCTGGCGTACCTTCGACGGTCAAAACGACTCGATGTGGAGCTGGATGAAGAGGCTCTGAAACAGCTTAAGGACAAGGTCGTCAACGTAGTGGCGGGCTTGAGGCGGTTTGAGCCACGGGTCCTTTCTCTTTACGAACAGGAGGGCATGCTCTTCTCTGAACCAAGCGAGGTGCTGCACCAGCTCGTCGGCGGGAGGCGTGAGCGTGTGCCGCTTACCGAAGGTCGCGTCGCCTCGGCAATTTACTCTGATCGCGTAATCATAGGTCGCGAAACGATCGAGATCCGGCATGAGGCAGAAAGCCGCTTTGCCGGCATGCTGAGCTTCAAGGAATACCCAGCCCGCACCAGGACAGGCATGCTGGACGGAGTTCTAAACAGTCCGTTTGAGCTCATTCTCTCACAGTCGTTCTGCTTCGTGTCGAAGGCGGACGCTCGCGTCATCATGGGGCGTAAGCAAAACCAGTTGGTGAGCAGCGGCGACAAGGCGGCTTCGCAAGTCGATGAACTTGACGATGCGATGGACGACCTGGAGTCCAACCGCTTCGTGATCGGCGAGCATCACCTGACACTTTCCGTCTTTGCGACCACGTTAAAAGAATTAACCGACAATCTGGCAAAGGTTCGCGCCAGCCTGACCAATGGCGGGGCTGTCGTTGCGCGTGAGGATCTTGGCCTCGAAGCGGCATGGTGGGCGCAACTTCCGGGCAATTTTCGTTACCGCGCGCGCTCGGGCGCGATCAGCTCGAAGAATTTCGCAGCATTGTCACCGTTCCATTCCTATCCGATCGGACAGAAGGACGGCAATGAGTGGGGACCCGCCGTCGCCCTGCTCAAGACCGCTTCAGGCTCGCCCTACTACTTCAATCTCCATTATGGCGATCTGGGCAACACCTTCATGTGCGGTCCGTCGGGAGCGGGCAAAACCGTGATTGTCAATTTCATGCTGTCACAGCTCGAGAAACACGACCCGCACGTGGTGTTCTTCGACAAGGATCGCGGCGCGGACCTTTATGTTCGCGCCGCCGGAGGCACCTACCTGCCGCTGAAGAACGGGGTCCCCACCGGCTGCGCTCCCTTAAAGGCCCTCAACCTGACGCCGGAGAACAAGGTGTTCCTGGCGCGCTGGATCGGCAAGCTTGTGGGTTCAGGGGCGCGGGAACTGACTGTCACCGAACTTCGCGACATCTCCGGCGCGATCGACGGCCTTGCCGACCTGCCCGCTGAGCGACGGACAATAGGGGCGCTGCGGGCTTTCCTCAACAATACGGATCCGGAAGGTATCGCGGCGAGGCTCCGCCGGTGGGAAGAGGGAGGGCCGCTCGGCTGGGTCTTCGACAATGTCAACGAAGATATCGGATTTGGCGATTTCGGCGGATCAGGGAAGTTCATCGGCTACGACATGACCGACTTCCTCGACAACGAGGAAATTCGCACACCGCTGATGGCCTATCTCTTCCATCGCGTCGAGCAGATGATCGATGGCCGCCGGATCATCATCGTCATCGACGAATTCTGGAAGGCGCTACAGGACGAGGGGTTCCGCGATCTTGCGCAAAACAAGCTGAAGACCATCCGCAAACAAAATGGGTTGATGCTGTTTGCCACGCAAAGCCCCCGCGACGCGCTGAACTCGCCAATCGCGCACACGATCATCGAGCAATGCCCGACACAGATCTTCCTGCCCAACTCGCGCGGCAACCATGCCGACTATGTCGATGGATTCAAGCTCACCGAGCGCGAATACGAATTGATAGCGCGCGAGCTTTCCGTTGAAAGCCGGAGGTTCGTGTTGAAGCAAGGACACAACAGCGTCGTTGCCGAGCTCGATCTCAACGGCTTCGATGACGAGCTCGCCATCCTCTCCGGCCGGACCGCCAATGTCGAACTTCTCGACGCGATCCGCGCGGAGGTTGGAGACGACGTCGAGAACTGGCTTCCCATTTTCCAACAGCGAAGGAGTGCTAGCTGATGACTTCCTATCGACTTCATGGCGTACTGCTCAGCGCGGTGCTCATGCTTGCTGCTGAAGGCGCGTCAGGGCAGGGGATTCCTGTCAACGATCAGGCTGCGATTGCCAAGCAGATCGAGAGCATCGCGCAGCTCAAGTCGCAACTCGACGCGCTCAATGAGCAGATCGGCCAGGCTCGGCAGCTTTATGGCTCGCTCAACAAGCTGACCGATATGGCGGATGTCGCCGAGGTTCTCAACGATCCGGCGATCCGCAAGGCGCTTCCCTCCGACTTCGCTGCCATCGAGGGATTGCTCAAAGGCAACGGCACCGGCGTGTTCGGTGATTCCGCCTCAAGGTTTCTGGAAGGTAACTCGACCTACCGCACTGACGCCGATGATTTCTACGCTCAGGAATTGTCCCGGCTTCAGAACAAGAATGCCGGGCAAATGAGCGTTGGTGAGCAAATCTACGATGCCGCGACCAAGCGCATCGACGGGATTGATCAGCTGCGGGGAAAGATTTCCACGGCTGGCGACGCCAAAGAGATTGCCGACCTGCAGGCTCGGCTGCAGGCCGAACAGGCATTTCTTCAGACCGACGTCCTGCGGATGGAGGGGTTGAGGATGGTGCAGCAGGCGCAGAACCAGGTCGACGAACAGCGCAAGGCGGAGGACTGGCGCCAACGGATGGACAATATGAAGGCGGCGCTGCAGTGAAGTGCACCCTCATCGTCCTTTCCCTGGTGCTCTTGTCGGCTTGTTCGCAAGAGGCGGAGCGAACTCATACGGTGGACGAGTTCGTCGCCGACACCGAATTGCTGTCCCGTACGATTACCGAGTGCCGCAACAACCCGGGTGCATTGCGCCAGACGCCCAATTGCCAGAACGCGGAAGCGGCCGAGGTTAAGCTCCGGCTCCAGAACATGCGCAAGGCATTGGGAGGCTGACCAAATGTACCAGGTGTTTGAGTTTATCGACGGTCAGTTCAAGCGGCCGTTGGAGACTTTCGTCTCGGATGGGACGTCGAACATAGCAGAATGGGTCGCTGGTCCGTTGACGGTGGCAGTGACCCTCTACGTCGTCCTCTACGGCTATCTCATCCTTCGGGGCTCGGTCCAGGAACCTATCCTTGACTTCGCCTTCCGCGCGATGAAGCTCGCGATCATAGTGATGCTGGTGAAGAACGCCGGCGAATATCAGACCTATGTCACAAACATCTTCTTCGATGTTTTGCCACGCGAGATCGCTCAGGCGCTGAATGCAGGTACGGCGCCGAGTGCCAGCACATTTGACAGTCTGCTCGACAAGGGCCAGGCCTCTGCGACCGATATCTGGACCAGGGCTTCCTGGCCGATTGACATCGTCACAGGTGTGGGCGGCATCATGGTGATCGGCGTCAGCTTTCTGGTGGCGGGGATCGGTTATGTTGTTTCCCTTTATGCACGGTTGGCGCTGGCGATCGTCCTGGCGATCGGGCCGATTTTCATTGCGCTTGCCATGTTTCAATCGACGCGCCGTTTTACCGAGTCCTGGATCGGGCAGCTCGCAAACTTCGTGATCCTTCAGGTCCTTGTCGTTGCCGTCGGTTCGCTTTTGATCTCCTGCCTCGACTCGACCTTCACCGCAATCGACAGCTACAGCGACGTCCTTATGCGCCCTATTGCTTTTTGTGCCATCGGGATAGCTGCCCTGTACATATTCTACCAGCTACCTGGCATTGCATCGGCGCTGGCGTCTGGCGGCGCCTCGCTGGTCTATGGTTACACGACCGCACGCGATGCGCATGAAGGCATGCTGGCCAGAGCAGCCTCCCACACCGGCCGGATGATCGGGCGCGGTGCTCGGTTTGCCCGCCGCGCCTTCGGATCAAGAAATGCCGGCGTATGACACCCATTCCAGAACATTAGATAAAGGCCTGCTGAATGATTAAGCCTGCCCTGTTACTCGCCTTCTCAGCCACGCTTGTCGGCTGCGCTTCGATGACCTACCCATTGCCGAACTGCGACGGCTATTCGCGCCGCCCATTGAACCGCTCGATGTGGGACTGGGAGGGCGGCAGCAAGCTGAAACAGCAGCAATCCAACACGAGTTCGTCCACGTCCCTCACACCTTTCGTAGAAGAGGCCAGCGAGACTTCCGCTTTTGCGCATCTGGACATCGACGGTTCCTATCGCCGCTGTGAGGGATGAAACATGGTGACGACAGATAATCTCAAGAGCTATTTCGACAAAGCACGTCGTTTCGACCAGGACCGGATGATCCAGGTCGAGCGATCGAACAGGATTGCCTGGTCGATTGCCATAGTTTCAGGCATTGTCTCCGCTGTAGCCGTCTTCGCCGTCGCGTGTCTCACACCCCTCAAGACGGTTGAACCCTTTGTGGTGCGCGTCGACAATTCGACCGGCATCGTCGACGTCGTGTCGGCGCTGACATCGACGGCTGGCACCTACGATGAGGCGGTGACGAAATATTTCGCTGCAAAATATGTCCGGGCCCGCGAGGGTTACGTCTGGAGTGAAGCACAGGAAAATTTCCGCACCATCGCCCTCTTGTCGACGCAAGCGGAGCAAACGCGTTTCGCGGCCCTCTACCGTGGCAGCAACCCGCAATCGCCCCAGAATACTTATGGTCGCGGGGCTACAGCAAGGATCGATATCGCTTCAATCTCCCTCATCAATCAGAATGTCGTTTCCGTACGCTACATGCGAACCATCACGCGTGGCGAGGAAGTACGAACGACCCATTGGGTTGCGTCGATCACCTATTCCTACGCGAACGCTCCGATGTCCTCGACGGACCGGCTCGTAAACCCGCTCGGTTTCGTCGTCAGCGAGTATCGCGCTGATCCGGAGGAGGTGAGATGATGCGCATCCCTCGAATTCCTGCACTCATCGTGACCCTTTCGATGTCGCCGGCGTTTGCGCTTGAGATACCCCGAGGTGCCTCGCAAGACAGTCGTGTCAGGTTCGTGAACTACCAACCCTACAACATCACGCGGGTGGTCGGCACTCTGCGGTCATCCGTACAGGTCGAGTTCGCGGCGGAAGAGGAAATCGCCCATGTCGCGCTCGGCAATAGCGTCGCCTGGGAAGTTGCGCCGGCCGGCAACATCCTGTTCCTGAAGCCACGCGAGAGCCAGCCGGTGACGAATATTTCCGTGGTTACGACGCGCAGGGATGGCTCGACCCGCAGCTACCAGATGGAACTGACGGCGCGCGATGGTTCCGTAGAGGCTGGCCAAAACACCTACTTCTACGTGAAGTACAGGTATCCAGGCGATGACGCCGAGCTTCGCCGCCAGCAGGCAGCGTCGAGGGCTCTCGCGGCCCAGGCGAAGGACGCCGACAATGTGCTGGCGCTTCACGAAGCCTATGGCCCTCGAAACTGGCGCTATTCTTCTCAGGGATCGCAGGCACTGGAGCCGCAAAGCGTCTACGACAACGGCAAGATTACAACGTTCGCCTTTGTGGGTAACCAGGAAATGCCCGCGATCTATATGGAGAACTCCGACGGCTCCGAAAGCCTTGTTCCGAAGTCGGTCGATGGAGATCTGGTGATGGTGCACGCGATCAGCCGCAAGTTCATCTTGCGTCGGGGCAAGGATGTGCTCTGCGTCTTCAACGAAGCCTACGACCGCGTCGGTATCAATCCTGACACCAACACAACGTCTCCTTCGGTGGAGCGCGTCGTGAAGCGCGACGTTACCGGGCGATAGGGAAGGGAACAGTCATGGCTCAGGAAGACGAGGATCGCATCCCCGGAGAGCGTGCCGAAACCGTCACCAGTCGTCAGATCGACAACAGCCCTCTCTTGAAACGCGGCGCTGTTGCCATTGCGATCATCGCGTTTGTCAGCTTCGCGCTTTGGTCGACGACGGGAAAGAAGGGAAGGGATGAAAATGTTCAGCCCGAACGGATCATTATTCGTCAGACGACCCCCTTCGAGGCCGCAAAAGAGAAAGTTGAACCGGACCAGGCGCTCCCTGAAGTAAAATTGCCAACGCCTGTCGTCGAACCGGTCATTGAAGAGCAGGATAAGCTGCTCGATTCCGCCCGCCGCGCGCCCGTGATGGCCTTCAGTGGAGGGCAGAGGAATCGGAAAGAGCTGAGGGAAAGCGACAGCTCTTATCCTTCCGACAACAGCAATTTCGTGCCGCTCGACAACAATATGTCTGTTCAGAACCAGCAAAACAATGAGCAGCATCGTTTCGATGGCCTGCTGCGGCCAACGCGGCTTGAAGGCTCAAGGGCCGGTACACTCGGAAACCGCAATTTCATCGTCGCGATGGGAACGACCATTCCCTGCGTTCTTGAAACCGCGTTAGCATCCGACCAGCCGGGATTTACCACTTGTGTGATCAACCGCGATGTTCTCTCTGACAATGGCAGGGTGGTCTTGATGGAAAAGGGCACGCAGGTTGTCGGCGAATATCGTGGAGGGCTTCAACGCGGGCAAAAGCGCCTGTTCATTCTCTGGAATCGCGCGAAAACGCCGAAGGGCGTTATCGTCACTCTCGCATCACCAGCAACCGACGCACTTGGTCGTGCCGGTGTCGACGGCCATGTCGACACCCATTGGTGGGAGCGGTTCGGCAGCGCTCTTCTGCTTTCCATTGTCGGGGACGCGACGAACTATGCAAGCAGTCGGCTGCAGGACAGCGATGTCGACGCGCAGAAAACAACGAGTGCCAGTCAACAGGCTGCCGCCATCGCGGTCGAGCAGTCCATCAATATCCCGCCGACACTCAATAAGCACCAAGGTGAACCGGTTTCGATCTTTGTCGCTCGCGATCTCGACTTTTCCGGCATCTACGGTCTTCGGGTGACCGAACCCAGAAACCGCGTTTTCGATCGTGCAGTCCTGGGGGATTTCGCGCCACGATCGACGCTCCTAACGAAATAGGGCGCGAAATGGCAGAGAGGCAGGACGCGGCTGTCGTCAGCGAGCTGATGAAACCGTTTTCGACATTCCTTCAGGACAAGTCTCTCCTAGAGGTGATCGTCAATCGGCCCGGGCAGGTCTTGACGGAAGGTCCCGGTGGGTGGCGGACC
Organism: Plantago lanceolata; assembly: GCA_028659135.1. NCBI lineage: Eukaryota > Viridiplantae > Streptophyta > Magnoliopsida > Lamiales > Plantaginaceae > Plantago > Plantago lanceolata. The sequence continues at coordinate 186,996 of JAQRGC011569009.1, read as the reverse complement.
TATGAAATGCCGGAACTGACCTTCGAAAAGCTCATGCGTCTTGCCCGGGCAGTCGCAAGTTTTTCCCATCAGTCGATTGATGAGACGCGTCCAATATTGTCGGCGACGCTACCCGGGAACGAACGAATCCAGATCGTCATCCCCCCGGCGACCATCAATGACACTGTCAGCATGACAATCCGCAAGCCTTCCTCGGTCGACTTCAGTCTTGATGATCTGGAGGAAAAGGGATTTTTCCAGACAGCGTGCGCAGCGACCAGTACCTCCTCCTCCGCGCAGGATGAGGAACTGTGTGAAACATATCGTGCCGGCCGTTTTAAGGATTTCCTGCGGCAGGCCGTCATCGCTCGAAAAAACATCATCATTTCTGGCGCCACAGGTTCGGCGAAAACGGCACTTTCCAAAGCATTGATCAAGCATATTCCCGAAAACGAGAGGGTCATTTCAATCGAGGACACTCCCGAGCTCGTTATCTCACAACCGAACCACGTGCGCTTGTTCTACTCGAAAGGAGGGCAGGGGCTTTCGCGTGCCGGACCGAAAGAGCTTCTCGAATCTTGTCTTCGTATGCGGCCGGATAGGATTCTGCTTCAGGAGCTTCGCGATGGGACGGCCTTTTATTATATCCGGAACGTGAATTCGGGCCATCCTGGCTCAATAACCACGGTCCATGCGAACTCGGCCGAATTGGCTTTTGAGCAACTGGTCCTGCTCGTTAAGGAGTCGGAGGGCGGCGCAGGCCTGGACCGGGCCGACATCGTGGCTTTTTTGAAGGCTAGTATCGATATCGTTGCTCAGTGCAGGCGACACAAAGGAAACTTTCGGCTGTCTGAGGTGTATTTCAGGAGTGAGTGTAGAGCCACGGAATAGCAAACTGAGCGACTCACGGAGTTCCGAGGTGCGGATTGTGGTCCTGATGTTTCTTGTTGGGTGTGTCTCCGTAAAGAGCGCCGAAAGCAGCACGGTAACCGTGTAAGTCGATAAGCGTAGTACACCTTAAGACAACTCTGACGTATGCCTGCAAGATCCTCGTTGTCACTCATCCATGGAGTGTCGATCACAGATCAGGCGACAGCGGACAATATGCGGTCGGACAACCGCTTACAATACATCAAGAAAACAGTCTAAAGCGTCGAGGAATCTTGACTGGCCAGCCAGTCCAATCCAGTGAAGCCATCCATAACGTTACCAGCTTCATGCGCCGGGGCGAATTTATCGCCCGCTTGGCGCAGCAGCCGGAGACACAGGCGGCTGCTCGCGGAAAATCGCTTCCAAAGTAGCTAAAATACGCCGCACGGCATCGGAATGGCTGAAATAGTAGATCACCTGCGCTTCACGGCGGGTTTGTACGACGTTTGCATTGCGCAGCTTGGCGAGGTGTTGCGACAAGGCTGATTGGCTGAGGCCAACCCGGTGTGCCAGCTCACCAACCGGAATTTCGGCGTCAACGAGAATCCGCAGTATTGCGAGCCTTTTCGGGTTTTCCATCGCCGCTAAAAGCTTGGAGGCCGAAATAATTGATTGCTCATCCAGACATCTCTGTATCAAATCCGTATCCAAACCACTTTATGTCGCGGACGTTTAGGCCATAATCCTTGGCTAAGCCATTCGACGTGAACCTTTTTTAGAGGTTTAGAGCCGCGACCGGTAAGGCGCCAATGTTTATAATTAAGAATAGTCGAAAACTCTCACTCTCAAAAGGCGCGTGAAGCCGATGAGCCACCTGTAAAGTGCAGGTGTGTTTCTGAGGTGCAATTTTTTTGCGACTATTGCCAGCGTGCCGGACAAATGTCCTCTGAACCGTTCACTAGACATTGAGAACGTCTTCCGCAACGCAGAGGCTGATTGCAAGCATGACTGATTACGACCGAAATGGAGCAATACCCTCGGTTGATTCCCAGATCTAAATGATGCCGCACCGTTGGTTATTATAGGGACATATGATGCCATTTCAGGTGATTTGAGTTGGTACCTAATGCGCTTTTTATCACGTCAAACTGTGTTGGGATGTGCGGGAAATGTCGGACGGGCTGTACAAAAAGCTCAAGATCTCGTCGAGAGATATTGGGGAAGTCGAAGAGTATCTGAGTGAGGCGTATGCTCCCGTCGCTGTCATGCCACTGGGCTCACACGACAACTACGGGGTCACCGGTCAACTGGCCGTAATCGATGAAGTATTCTTCGAATGGTCGGCGACCATAGGTTCGTATCGCGTTACTCCCATTGCGATGTTCGACGCTGTTCTGTTTAATTTCGCGAGCAAGGGAGCGACCGAATATGACTTCCGGGGTGAAAGGCTATCGATTGCGGCTAATCAGGTCATTGGCTACCGGCACGCCGATAGCGTGGATGTCCTTGATGGTAGCGAACATTCAACAGTCGTTATCTCAGACGCTCTATTATCAAGACGCATGTCGATATTGCTCGATCGGCCTGTGGTTCAGCCGATCGAATTTAGCAAACGCGCTCTGGATCATGGCAAACTCGAAGGGCTTCCGGCTCTTGTTCAAATGCTGAACGGTTCACCGTTACAAGGAATTGCCAGGTCATTGAATAAGCAGTCTCCGAGTATGGGTAATCTGATCGTTGACAGTTTTCTTCTAAACTATCCGAACAACTACACGCAAAAACTTGAGGCGCCTGTGCCCGTCATTGCTCCACGACAAGTCCGTCGAGCGATTGATTATATCCATGCGCACCCAGCGGCTAGAAGCTCTCCTGAACTCTTGGCGGGCCTGAGCGGGGTCAGTGTTCGTTCTTTGCAATATTCCTTTTTGAACTGCGTGGGACAAACAATAAGTGAGTATCAGCTTGCTCTGCGCCTTCAAAAAGCTCGCGACGAGATCGATCGGAATAAGGATCGGTCCGTAAAGGAGATTTCTCAGGCGTGGGGATTTGCAACCCAAAGTGCCTTCACCCAGAGCTTCAAAAAAGCATTTGGGGTCAGCCCATCTCAACACCGGAAGGGCGAACTTTAGGCGCTGGATCGTCCATGGCATTTATCCGCCTCGTTTTTCGGCGTGGCAATGGCGTTGCAGGATGTGTGACATCAGTCAAGCATAACCATCTGAGCCGCCACCTGCTCCTCGAACAACTTCGAGAAAGAGGTGATGGGTGCCGAAACGATTGCGCTTCTAGTAGCTCATTCAGATATTCGTGTGATGTTCATTCACGTTTAAACGCAAGGCGGTATGCATGGATCGAAGCTTGCCGGGTCATCCAGGGACAGATGGCCAACCAAGGGAGTGGAAGATTAAGCTCTCTGGCATCGATTGGGATCGCAATAGTCGCGATTACTCGCGACGTTTGAATTGTGACCTCGTCAATCGGTGGATGCGGACGGTCGCCGTCAATTTGTAAACGGGTTCTCGTATCATCCGGAATGAGGGTCTTAAGAGGCGTTGACCGTTAAGTCGGCCATCGCCTCAAGGACGGTCAACTTGTGTGAATGCCCGTCACGGCCCTTCCACTCGATCTGCTGTCCGGGAGAAAGACCAAGAAGAGCAGCTCCAATCGGGGTCAGCACGCTGACCATTGAGCGTTCGATGTCGGCGAGGCCGGGGTAACAAAGAGTTACCGTCCTTCTGGCTCCGCCTTCCGTCAGGTAGGATACCGTCGATCCGACCGCCACTGCGTCTGCGGGGAACTGGTCATCCTCTACGACATCAGCACGCTCAAGTTCGATAAGCAACTTCTCGGCATCGTCGAGGTCGCGCCCCGGTGCCGCGAGTGCAAGAGCGGTCAGACGAGCGTGGTCAGTCTGCCGGACGATGATGGACGGCTTTGTGTAATCAGTGGTGTTCATTTCATATGCCTCGTACCGCGGCCGAATAGCTGCGTTTTAAAAAGACTGCTGGTGGAGGGTGAGGTCGCGCAATCCCGCAGGATCAAAGCCCGGGTTCAGACGCGCGACAGCAGTCTACGTCCCGGGCTAGTATCCTTCGACGGGATACTCTCGGCAGAGGCGAAATTTATGTGAATTGCCAATTTTCAACATGGTGCCCTAATCATGGCATGCCTGAGGGGGAAGTCAAGAAGCGCTCCGTGAGACGCTGCCCGGCGCTTTTGATCTCGGCAAGTGCCCTTGACTTCATGGCACCTTCCATAAATGCTAGGTTGATGTTGAACGAGAGCAAAAGACGCGCAGTGAGCGCTTTCAGGGTCTGCCCCATCGCAGGATCGTAACCGGGTCCGGCCACTGTCGCCTGCCGGATCCAGAGTGGCTACGTCAACACGTTCGCCTTACCATCTGCGGCAAGTCTCTCTTCAAACAAGTCAACGCCCTTCCTCTAGCGATGGGGTTGTTGCGCAGGTCACAATAAACATGTCTTCACTCAGCCAAACCATGCCCATAATCGGGGCAACAGACTTTCACACACTTAGCCGCCTGACGCTCGTGGCCCTGACCAATGATTTCGACGTCGGCCCCGACTTGAGTGAGAAGCTGGAAAACTCCTGGGTCTTGGCAGACGAACAGGTCTCGCTCGACACGGTCTGCCTAGGATCAACTGTCTCGTATGATGTCGAGGGGCAGCAACGCCAGGTTACCCTTGTTCTCCCGAATGAAGTGCTGGCAGACGCGGGCCGCTTGTCTGTATTGACGCCTGTTGGCGTGGCGCTCTTGGGCCTTAAGCCCGGGCAGCGCGGGGAGTGGAATTCTCGCGATGGACACAGACATCAATTGACTGTCGTCCGGGTCGGCCGTGCCGGTTTACGACGAGCAGCCGCGGAAGCCTTCAGCCACCTCTGAACGCGATGATATCGACGCAAGAAAGGTCTGCAGGACCGGATGTCTGCGCTTGCTTGCGCACGTTCCTCCGCCCTTTGAATGCACCAACAACATCTGTTTCGTATGGTGCTTTCAGATGTTTGGCCAACAAAAGTGGACCAAGGCTTCCCTTATCGCGGCAGCACAAGCTGTCCGGAGCAATCATGGAAAAAGACACACATTTTACTGGAATGCCGGGGCGGGCAGGTTTGGCGCAGGGACTTGGCTGGATGGCGCTGAGCATGGCGTCCTTCATAAGCATGGCTGTCGGGTCTCGCGAGCTCGCATCGACCTTGTCGATCAGACAGGTGCTGTTTTTCCGGGCTCTCGTCGGTCTCGGTGTAATTTTGCTGGTGGGACGGTCACTGCTGCCGCAGATCCGTCAGAAGAAACTGTTTCCAAGGCATCTCGCCCGAAACGTCGTTCACTTCACCGCCCAGTATTTCTGGACCATTGGCGTGGTCGCTCTCCCACTGGCCTCGGTCTTTGCACTCGAATTTACGATGCCGATCTGGGTCGCATTTTTCGCCTGGCTTTTTCTCAAGGAGCAGCTAACCGGGCCGCGGCTTCTCGCAACCCTTGGCGGTTTCATCGGTGTTCTGGTGATAGTGCGTCCAGGATTCGGCGTCATTGATCCGGCTGCTGGTTTAGTGCTGCTGGCGGCCGCCGGCTATGGGCTTTCCTTAATTCTCGTCAAGCAACTCACGAAAGAATGCTCACCAGCAATCATCGTGGTCTGGATGATCCTCATTCAACTGCCGCTGGGACTGCTGGCCGCGTTGACGGACTGGAGGGACGTCAGCCTGTCCGATATTCCGTGGATGATGGTTGCCGGCGTTGGTGCCTTGAGTGCGCATTACTGCCAGGCACAGGCGCTTAAGCGCCTCGATGCATCTGTCATCATGCCCATCGACTTTTTGCGTGTACCCATGGCTGCGGTCGTCGGGTTCTACGCTTACGGAGAAGGCGTGGACGCCTGGGTCGTCATCGGCGGATGCATAATCCTGCTGTCGAACTTCCAGGCGATGATGTCCGAGCGAGTGAGGTCAAAGAACCCCGATGTCTGACGAGCCAAGGCAGTCACCCTCGCCGGCAGTGATCAGGCTGCCTTGCCCATGCCGATCTTCCTTAAGCTATTAAGAAAACGGAGTATTTGATGGTTCACGTCGACGAAAAACTCGAACCCATTCTCAACGAAGTCTTGCGCCGAAACGCAGGAGAGTTCGAGTTCCACCAGGCCGTGCGCGAAGTCCTGGAGAGCCTTGGAAGAGTCATTGCTAAACATCCGCGTTATGCGGAAAACGCCCTCATCGAGCGGATTTGTGAACCGGAGAGGCAGATCATCTTTCGTGTGCCTTGGGTGGATGACAACGGTCAGGTCCAAATCAATCGCGGATTCCGCGTGCAATTCAACTCTGCTTTGGGTCCCTATAAGGGCGGCATTCGGTTTCATCCCTCGGTCAACGTCGGTATCATCAAGTTCCTCGGATTCGAACAGACGTTCAAGAACGCCTTGACCGGTATGCCCATCGGGGGAGGGAAGGGCGGATCCGACTTCAATCCGCGCGGACGATCTGATGGCGAAATTATGCGCTTTTGTCAGTCGTTCATGACTGAGCTTCATCGACATATTGGCGAATACACCGATGTTCCCGCTGGCGACATCGGTGTCGGCGGTCGTGAGATTGGCTATATGTTTGGCCAGTACAAGAGGCTCACCAATCGATTTGAGGCGGGTGTCCTGACCGGGAAAGCCCTGTTCTATGGCGGTTCGCGCGCTCGCAAAGAAGCGACAGGTTATGGGGCGAGCTACTTTGTGCGCAGGATGCTGGCCTCCAAAGGAATGGACTTTTCAGAAAAGCGTGTGTCGGTTTCTGGTTCGGGCAACGTTGCAATTTATACAATGGAAAAAGTAAGCGAGTTCGGCGGGAAGATTGTCGCTTGCTCCGATTCAAACGGTTATGTCGTTGATGAAAGCGGGATTGATTTCGCCCTGGTCAAGGAGATCAAGGAGGTCCGCCGAGGACGCATCTCGGAATACGTGAAGCTCAAGGGGTCGGATGCTTGCTTTGTCGAGGGAGGATCAATCTGGGATGTCCCCTGTGACGTGGCTATGCCCTGTGCAACGCAGAACGAACTGACTGGTAAAGACGCAAAGACGCTCGTCAGAAACAACGTCATCGCGGTGGGAGAAGGCGCGAATATGCCGTCGACTCCCGAGGCTGTAAGGTTGTTTCAGGCGGCAGGCGTCATGTTCGCGCCTGGCAAGGCCGCTAATGCAGGAGGGGTCGCCACGTCTGCTTTGGAAATGCAACAGAACGCTTCCCGTGACAGCTGGACGTTTGAGCAAACGGAGGCGCGCCTCGCAGACATCATGAGTGCGATCCATGATGTCTGCGCGGAAACAGCCGAGGAATATGGCGCGCCGGGCGATTACGTCCTTGGTGCAAACATCGCCGGATTTGTTCGGGTCGCGGAAGCTATGGACGCGTTAGGGGTCATCTAGGCGATCACGAGCGGCGGCCCAGCTCGACTCATGCTGTCCCGGAGGAACGCATCGGTGATGATTATTGGACCTCAAGCCAGACCGGAGCCGCTGCGCCTCAAAGCAGGAGCGTCACCCGATCGCACGCGTGCGATCGGGTCGTTCGCCAATTAAGTCGCTCCACTGGTCTTTGTTCTCTTTGTTGAGAACAAGGCGTTTTTCAGAGGTTACCACCTTGTTTCCTGCCCTGCTTGCCAAGCCCAATTTTGGACTTGATCATGCTACTCTGGCTGACGTAGCCGCTATCCTATGTGAGGACGAGGCCTGCCTTGCACCGATCGCTGACGCGGCTAACGAGACGACAGGCGAGCCACGGTGGATTGCTCTTGCTTTAATACATGCACTCTGGCGGAAGGCTGGAGTCGCCCCTCAGGTGATGTCCTCCGTCCTTAAAGCCTGGCCGGAGATAGTGGCATCGCTCGAAGCGGTAATGTGTTTCCGGGCGAATGCGGCCGCCGAAGAGAGCGATCCATTCATGTTCTATCAACCTGTCGCCGTCCACTCGATCCCCGTTGCTGGTCTCGATGAGTACATTGATCTGGTTGAGAACCGCTTCATTATTTGGAGGCGTCCCAGCATCGATCGGAAATCTCTGGGAAAAGCATTGATCGCTGGACGCAGGTCGGACAATGATGCCGCTTATCTTGCCGCCTTAAGATCGCTGCAAGCTCGACCGATATACCAGAGCACAGCGCTTGGCTTTACCGATGGAAGCACGTTCTTCCACAACGAGTGGGGGCGCAACCTAGCTGAGCAGGCGCTCGATTCGTCAGTGCTGTGCAACGACCGGTCAGGTCTGTTGTTCGATAACAGCTACGTCTGCAAAACCTCCATCAATGTCTCGATCGTCGTCCGCGCGTTCAAGCGAAAAGCTCTGGGTCTGACAGTAAGGCCATAAAGTGACGCAGAGCTTGTTGCCGCTGAGTGGATGTCACGAGGTTCGTTCACGTACGATTTGGCGCGAGTGGTCCGACATCATTCCTATCGTGCGGCAAAAGGTCACCTTGCAGTCAACGCGATCCTTGCCCAGATAAGCATCATGAAAACGACCATGAAATCCCTATTTTTCAGGCTTATTGATCAGGCACGTTCCCTAACCCGGAGCTGGCAGCACTGAACCTTTAACGCCGCCATAGACCCAGCCGCTCCGGGAACCACGCAATTGAAAGTGCGGTTCGTATGCGTCGCTCGCGCGACGTAGCCATGGAGCGTTTTAATGTCCCACCCTCGCCCCCTTCCAGTCTGCCCTGCCTGCAACCGTCAACTGCCGGGTGCCGCCGCCCGGTGCCCTTGGTGTGAAACCTCTGTTCCACTGAGAGCCGCACGCAAGCCTCATAGTTGCAAGCGCAACGAGTTCCGGCTGCCCTTTCGCTGGCTTGCGGAAACCGCAGGACAATGACACGCGCTACGACAGCAAGCCGGATCGTCTCGTCACCTGATGACAGAGGTGAGTTGCAGCAGGTCGGAGTACTTCCCTGGCGGATCGGGCGCGACGGCGAGCGCAAGGTGCTGCTTGTCGCGGACCGTGAGCGCGAGCGCTGGATCGTGCCCAATGGCCCGCTCGTTAAAGCATGTCCGCCCCTCGTCATGGCCTCGCGACATGCGTTCAAGGTGGCAGGAATTATTGGCGACATGTCCCCGGCTCCGGTAATGACGCACAGATATATCGAGACCCTCAACGATGGGCCTCAGCTTGTCTGCTGTGTCACGATATTCGGTATGAACGTGCGTGGCACTTTGACCCACTGGCGCGAAAAAGCGCACCGAAAAAGACGATGGTTTTCTCCACAAGCGGCGGCGGACAGGCTGGGTGATATCGCGCTTGCCGATTTTGTACGGAAGCTCGATGCAGAGCCGGGGTGCTGGCATGCCCGCCGTCACTCTGGCCGCATGATCCTGGGGTTGAGCGAGCGGCAAGGTTCTGGCGTCTGACATGTCGACGATGGAGCTAACGTGTTTCGCGCTCACGATCCGTTACGTGTTTCCTATCCGAAGGGTTAGTGCCGGACGCTGATTGCCTGGCGCCAATAGTTGCGACCGCGACATTGGCGTCAGGTCTCTCGCAACCCGACACGAAAACTGCGGAGCAAATCTGGCCGCCTGTGCCATGGCATTGCCCGCATTCGGAAAGAAGCAGTCATGACTTTCAGATATATTCACACCCTTCCTATCAGCGGCCCCAACAAGTTGCCTCGTTTCAGGCGGTGGGCTGCCGAAAATATTCCCGGCATTGCCGTCTCTCTGCCGCCCCAGGTACCGGTTAAGAGCGAAGCTCTAACGGTGCGATTGAAATCGGTTGAGGATCGCAACATGCTGATCGCGAAACTGGAGGGCGTCAGCCTCTAGTGATCTCGTGCCCCGCGGCGTACGGCTGATCCGGATCGACCTGGTGGTGTTCTATGCCGCGCGGTTCTTGTCGGTCAGCAATGCCTTACGCCGCGGGGGCGTCGACTTCGGATAAAAACCGAACGGCGCATTAACCGGCGAAGGGGGCCGTGGCCTCGCTTGCCCAGGGGGCATCAAGGTATCTCCACAGATCCAGTCCCACAATCGTGATGACCCGGTGGTCAACAGCGCAGTTAGGACTGGATACTCCAACCTCGCGCAAGTGGCCTGCGGCCATCGCCAAACAGCGCGATGGCAAATGTCGTTATACCCGCCCGCGAGCCATGCCAGCCAAATTGCGGTCACAAGGTCCGATCGGCCTTACCCAACACCTGTCGCAGCCCATCGATACTGAAAGGCTTGGACAATTGCTGTGCATCGGAAATACCCGAGGCTGTCTTGGCGTTGTCGTCACCGCTTGCGAAAACGATCCGCACGTTTGGCCAGCGTTCCCTTACATGCCTTGCAAGTTCGATCCCGGACATGCCGGGCAGACCGACATCTGTCAGCAACATGTCGATCCTGTTGGTCTCAAGGACGCTGAGGGCATCTTCCGCTGAGTTAGCCTCGTGCACCGTGTGACCAAGCTCCCCTACCATGTCGACCGTCGACATCAGGATAAGCGGCTCATCCTCAACGATAAGGACATGCGGTTTTGCGGACACCGTTGGGCGGCTATCACGCGGCTCCTGCTCGGGTGCAGGCGTGGGCTCCTGGCGCTCCATCCGTTGCAAGGCAATCCTGTGTTGCTGCGCGTTGTTCAGGACGTGGCGGACTTTGCGGGCCAGTGCCTCGCGCGTGTAGGGTTTGGATAGCAACTCGACACCAGCGTCCAACCGGCCGCCGTGGACGATCGAATTTTCGGTGTAGCCTGAGGTAAATAACACGGCCATGCCAGGGAACTGAGCCTTGGCCTTCCTCGCAAGATCTGTGCTGCGCATCGGGCCCGGCATCACGACGTCCGTGAACAGCAGGTCGATCTGAACGCCACTGCTGACGACGGCGAATGCGGACTGTGCGTCTCTTGCTTGGAGGACGCGGTAACCAAGGTCCGTCAGCAGCGCCACCGATGTTTCCCTAACGCCGTCATCGTCTTCCACCACGAGAACAGTTTCAGTGCCACCCGTCACCGCAATGGCCTCTGGATCACTCAGGCTGTCTTCGACCTGCACCGTGCGCGGCATATAGAGTTTCATGGTCGTCCAATGCCCGACCTCGCTGTAGATTTTGAGGTGGCCGCCGGACTGCTTAAGAAAGCCGTAAACCATCGACAAACCGAGGCCGCTTCCCTTCCCGTCCGTTTTCGTGCTGAAGAACGGTTCCATGACATGCTCGATGATATCTGGCGATATTCCTGACCCCGTATCGGTCACTGCAACGAGTACATATTGTCCGGGACGGACATCGTCGTGCGAACGGGCGTAATTGTCGTCGAGAACCGCATTTCCGGTCTCGATTGTCAATCGTCCGCGGCCTTCCATCGCGTCCCTCGAATTGATTGCCAGGTTAAGGATGGCGTTCTCCAGCTGACTCGGATCGATCAGCGTATTCCATAACCCGCCGGAGACAACGGTTTCGAGTTCTATCTCTTCGCCCAGTGCCCGGCGCAGCATATCGTCCATATTCTGGATGAGTTTTCGAACATTGACGACTTTGGGCTCGAGCGGCTGACGGCGGCCGAAGGCCAAAAGCTGCGATGCCAGCTTTGCGCCGCGGGCAACGCCGGCCAAGGCATTATGCAGGCGTTGTTCTGCCCGCCTATTGCCGTCGATATCTTTGGAGAGAAGCTGCAGGTTGCCGCTCACGACCTGGAGAAGATTGTTGAAGTCGTGCGCCACGCCGCCTGTGAGGTTACCCAGCGCTTCCATCTTTTGCGCCTGCCTCAGCGCGATCTGTGCGGTTTCGCGCTCGACAGTTTCTTTCTCTAGCTTCAGAAGCGCAGTTCTCAGTTCAATAGTGCGCTGCTCGACTTTTTCCTCAAGGGTGTGGTTAAGGCTCTGAAGCTGATCCTCAGCACGCTTTTGGTCCGTGACATCGAAGCCATCAACGAAGATTCCCGTCACTGATCCGTTAAGATCAAAAATTGGCTGGTAGATCAAATGTACGAAGCGCTGATCCGGCTGCTCCTTGCCATCCCGTTCCAGGAAAACAGGCACATAACGACCTATGTATGGCGTGCCCGATCGAAAAACACCGTCGAGCAATTCGAAGAAGCCTTGCCCGGCAATCTCAGGCAGCGCCTCTCTGACGCTGAGGCCAAGGAGCTCGCGATGCCCGACAAGTTGATTATAGGCATCGTTGACCAGCTCGAACGTGTGTTCAGGTCCGCTGAGGATGCACATGAAACTTGGGGCTTGCTGGAACAGGGCGCGCATCCGATCTCGCTCCGCGGTCCGAAGTTCCACTTCTGAGGAGAGTTGACGATTGAGCTGCTCGAGTGCCAACGCTGCTTTTTCCCGGATCTCAGCAGCCTCTGCAAGCGCCGCTGCCCGTCGACGTTCTGTTTCGAACGCTTCGGCGCTCGCCAAGCGCGAGGTGATCTGGCCGGCAATCAATTTAAGGAAATCCAGATAATCGTCGCTGACCGCCCGATGCGGATTGAGCCCGGTGATCATTACCCCCTTGGGTTGGTCGCTGGCTTGTCCGACCAAAGGAATGACCGCAGCCTGAGATGGCGCTCTTTGCCAGGGCCCCGACGGGATGACGTCTGTGGCCGACAACTTTATCAGATCCATGGCCTGTTCTTGCCAGGCGCGTTCAAGGTTCCAGATACCCACACCACGGTTTATTGTTACCGGCAATAAAGTGTCGTCTTCAGTTGTGCCGCAAACCCACCGGCGCATCGCATTGCCGTTCTCGTCAAAAACGTAAAGTGCGCAGAAGGGAAGATCCTGAGGGTTGTCGTTAAGCGCTTTGCGTGAAGCGTTGAAGACTTCCACCTCGGTGTCGGCCACGGCAAGGCCAGACGCCAGGGTGCGCATAGTTGCCAGGCGGCGTTCACTGATGACCCGCTCGGTTTCTTCCGTGACCGCGCAGAAGACGCCCTCGACCTTGCCACTGTCTCCGATCAGCGGACTGTAAGAGAAGGTATGATACGTTTCTTCCGGATACCCGTCGCGTTCGAGAAGCAAGAGCAGCGCACGGTCCCAGGTTGACTCTCCGCTTGAATAAACGGTTTCCAAGCGCCCTTTGATATCATCCCAGATTTCAGACCATAATATCTTTGTCGGCACAGCAAGCGCGTTGGGGTGCTTATTTCCCAAGGTCGGCCTATAGGCATCGTTATAGAAAAAGGCGATGTCTGGACCCCAGCCAAGCCACATTTCAAATTTTGAGGTGAGCAACAGCCGAATTGCGACCTTCAGCGCTTCGGGCCACTCGTCCGGACAACCAAGTGTACTATCCGCCCAGTCATGGCGCCGCATCATCTGCGCCATCTCTCCATCGCCAACAAATATGTCCCGATACCGGTCCGAAATTAATGCCATTCCACTTCCATCCCAATAAAGCACATCCTACGTAGAACATTGATAACGCTTCGCTGGCCAGCTAGTTCTAGATCGATACCAGCTTTTGTATGGGGTGGGAGACATTTAAAATTGAGCAAAGGCACATCACAACCTGAATGGAGTACAGCCGAGCTCAGGCGTGCTATCCAGTCGGCCGGGGTCGCGCTCTGGGCCTGGATCGTCGATGACGACACGTTTGTGATGGATGCCAAGGCTTACGAACTCTGGGACATTTGCGGCGAGGTAGACCTCACTTTCGAGCATCTTTCCGCCAAGGTGCATCCCGCCGACCGAGACCGCGTCAGGGCGGCGTTCGTCGCAACCCGCGCCATCGACGGCCCGTTTGAAATTGATTTCCGCATTCTCACGAACGCCTCCGACGTTCGTTGGATTTCCGCTCGAGGCCAGGGCAACGAGGGAGACGCTGCAACCGAAAAAATGACAGGCATCTTTCTTGACGTCACGGGCCGCAAGCAGGCGGAGGAAGGGCATGAACTCCTCGCTGGCGAGATGAGCCATCGCGTCAAGAATATTCTGGCTCTGGCCTCTGGATTAACAAATATCACCTCGCGGACGACCGAGACAAAAGAGGAAATGGCAAAGCAGTTGACTGAGCGACTGACGGCCCTCGGCAGGGCCCACGAACTGGTGCGCCCGCTCCCCGATGGCCAGGGGAGATCGGCATTGCTCGGTGACCTCTTTGCTGTGCTGCTTGCCCCTTACGACGACGTCGGAGCTTTTGCAGGTCGCATCCGCGTTGCTGTGCCGCGGATGGGATTAGGAGAAAAGGCCGCAACCAGCCTGGCACTCGTGATACACGAGTTGGCAACGAATTCGCTCAAATATGGTGCCTTGTCGAATAATGCGGGATTGCTCGACATATCCGGTTCTGTAATCGAAGATGAGGTCGAGATCGTCTGGAGCGAACACGGAGGCGACCCTGCCCAGTCGCCCAGATCGTCAGACGGTTACGGCAGTAAGATGTTGCACAGGACAGTCTCTGGACAACTCGGTGGATCAATCGACTATAACTGGGTAGAGGGCGGAGTCGTTGTAACGCTAAGGATGAAAGAAAGCCATCTTTCTGGATAAATGATCGGGGACCGAGAGTTGGCCCTCAAGCACCCGGCGTGCCGAGACAAAAGCCGAAGTCCCAACCACCGACAGGCTGGGCGCCCTTGCGGGGAAGCATCGACGCGCGCTCCACCAAAACTGATGGAGCCTCACCGTTCTGAGGGACTGAATATTGGTAATCAGAGTGTCGCACGGTTGCGTGGTGAAAATATTGACATCGGTATCCCCGTGTCTTTCGGCCGTCTAAGTGGCGATGACGGCCAGTCTCCTCAAGGCAGAGTTTCTCCAATAGGCTATCTCGGTGTCTTCGCTTTTGCGGTCGAATAGCGACAAACCCAAGCCATGCCGAGGACCCATTACCCAGAGCGATGTCGCGCAACGGAGCACTTGTTGCGCGTAGCTGCTGGGCGAATGACGGAGATGCTCCTTGAATGCATTTGAGAAATGTTGGCTTGGATTGAGGTCCGAGTGATCATCTCATCTATGCGTTGGAACGGGTCAGTGGTTCTGATCCCTTCAAGGCAGGGATCGTAACCCCCCTTTAAACAGGCTTTAGCAAAAACCGTTCAATTTAAGGATTCGATACGCTTCGATCGAGCTTCGAAGTGCATCCTCAGAATTGCGGTCTCCGTCATTGGCGTCGGGATGGTGCATTTTGAGCCTCTCCTTATAGCGGCTCTTGATTTCTTGGGATGTCGCCTGGGAGGAAAGGCCGAGTGTTTCGAAAGCTTTGGCTTCCAGTACCTTGAGCTTTCTCTGTTGGGCGCCGATCCGCGATTGCCCCTGCCGATCGGCTTTGCGAGCATTTAGCGTTTTTGCCGAGCCTGAACGAACTGAAGACGGTAACGGAGTTTCAGTCGCCGCGCTCACCCTCTTACCCCAGGTCGGGCGCGCGCCCGTCGTCGCTTCTTTCTGGTAACGGGCGACGTCGGCATTGGAGGGTGGCGTCGTAAAACTATAACCCTTGTTGTAGTCAGTCACATGCTCAAGGCAGAATAAGAGGTAAAGACCTTCTGCACCCGATCCCACCGGCGCGCGGTGAGTACCGCTCTTTTCACACCCGTCCCATTGGCATTTTGGGCCTGTGGCTTCGCTGGCCGATGGCGAACGTTTGCGAGCGGATCGAAGACCTACGAATATTTTCGAATCATGCGTCATTGGAACTATATGGACGCGGAGGACCCCTAGGGCAACATCAGACATGTCCAATCTCGATTAACACGGACAGCCTGCGCGATAGCCAGCCTCACCGGGGTAAGGCCTGTTTTCTTGGGAATTGGCCAGTATGGAAAATTTCGGGTCATGCTCATGTCTCGCTGAAAACCCCGCCCGCTCGACAATCATTCTCGCAAGGTGTGCATAGATCTTCCCGAGAAGACGATAGCTCGTGGTTGCGGTATTCTCGACGGATTGTCGGCTGCGAAATGGAAAAACGGGTCAAATCCTGCTGAAACTCAATACTCTTGAATTTTAGCATCATTATTGGTATTTTGATATCAAAGAGATCATTTTTCCAAGGATGATATCAATGCCGGCAGTCACCATTCGTAACCTTTCTGAAGAAACACATCGCGCTCTGAGGGTGCGAGCGGCTCATCATGGCCGGAGCACGGAGGCCGAGATTCGTGCCATTATTGAAGCGGCCGTTCGTCCTCCGGAACGTATTCAGCTCGGTTCCTTGCTCGCGGCCATTGGTCGCGACGCCGAGCTTTCCAACAGCGACGTTGAAGCTCTTCAGAAAAGTCGCGACAAGACACCTGCTAAGCCGATGACCTTCGAATGATCTTGCTTGACACCAACGTCATATCCGAACCTTGGAAACCGGTTCCGGACGAGGCGGTGATTGCCTGGTTGGACGCCCAAGCTGTCGAAACGCTGTTCATCTCCGCAATAACGATTGCGGAACTTCGCTTCGGAATTGCTGCTATGCCTTCAGGCAGACGGCAAACTATCCTCCGCGACCGTCTCGAGGGCGAGGTGCTGCCACACTTTTCCGGCCGCATCCTGTCCTTCGATCTGACTACTTCTCAGTTCTACTCTGAACTGATGGCACGCGCTCGAGCGACTAGGAAAGCAATCGGCACGGCCGATGGCTACATTGCAGCCACAGCGGCAGCAAATGGCCTCACGATCTCAACTCGCGATACAAGCCCTTTCGAGGCTGCCGGGGTGAAAGTGATCAACCCCTGGTCCAGATAACCACAATGTTCGTCTGGGCGTGACGCAAGGCATTGTTTGTTCATCGCAACCGAGCCGGTTAGGCGCATAATTCCACAGATGGGTTGGGTGCCATCATCGGCATCGTAGTGTGTCTCCACAGTTGGGAATGAGGCTTTTGTCATTGCCAGCTGGCAAGCAGGACTTCAAGTGTTGCACGATCCTCGTCGTCCAGACGGGCGAGTCCTGGTGCTCGAACTGGGCCAACCGCAAGGCCCTGTATCTGCATCGCTTCCTTTACCACAGTCACATTGGCGCCGTTCCGGTATCGTGTCCGCAGCCGTTCGAACAACTCGATCTTTTCAACGATCTTACGTGCGGTCGAGAAATCGCCGGCCGTCAGTGCATCATGAACTTGCAGGGAAAATTGCGGTGCGACATTGACGAGACCGGATGTAAAACCGCGGGCTCCGACGGCGCAGAAGGCGGGAGCCCAGCTTTCTGCCAGTCCACACACGTAAAGTGAGCCGTCAGGATCGGAAGCGGCGATCGCGCGCGACAGAAGCATAATATCCGTCGTCGCGAACTTTATGCCTGCGACATTCGGATGGCTCGATAGTCTGACCATGTCATTGACCGAGAACCCGTCGGCTCGGACATAGGCTACGAGAGGTAATTCGCTGCCTTCAGCCAGGCCGATAAAATAGTCGATCTGTGATTGCGGCGCTGCGAACGGGTCAACCGGCTGGTGGGACATGACCGCAGACGCGCCCATCTCCCTGGCCCGACGCGCCATGGACAGGGCCTCCCGTTGTGAGCGTCCAATCGCTGCAGTAACGGGGGCTTGCCCGTTCACCCCTTCAATCGCAGCTTCGTAGACCTTGAAAATTTCAGCGGGCGTCAACGCGTAAAACTCGCCGGTATTGCCCGCAGCAACGATATTGTGGATGCCCGCCTTTGCTACACGGGCATAGGCTTCGATGGTGACAGCTATATCGACTTCCCCGTCTGTCTCGTAAGCCGTTACGGGTACGCCGGAAATACCGTGCAGAGCCTGGCGGAAATCGAATGTCGTCATCAACTGGTTTCCTTAAAAATCGAAGGGCATCTTCAGATAGAAAATTTGTGAACGGCTACGCCCGCGACAGGCACATCAAACGCAACAAGCGTACCTGGGGTGGTTGTTCCGTTCGTCTCGGTCACAAGACTCGTCAGATAGATCGTTTTGAGGTCCGGGCCGCCGAAACACGGCATGGTCGGCCCTTTGAACGGCAACCTGTATATCTCAAACAGTTCGCCCTCCGGCGAAAAGCGGTTGAGACGCCCGGCCTGAACGCCGGCGCTCCAGTAACAGCCTTCGCAATCGGTCGCCGCGCCATCAGGCCTGCCTTCGTCGGGTGCGAAATCGTGCAGGCGCTCGGCTGGACCGAGCCTGCCCGTCGCGGCATCGAAATCGAACGCCTGATACATCAGACCGCTGCTGTCAGAATGATACATACGCGTTCCGTCCAGATTCCAGGCAAGCCCGTTCGATGTGAACATATCGCCATTGATGACAAGCTCGACGCCGCCATCCGGCGCGATACGATAGAGGCGGGCATTTCCTGTCTGCACGGCAGCCTCGTCGCGGGTTCCCACCCAGAAATGGCCATCGGGGCCGACCTTGCCGTCGTTGAGACGGCTGTCTGCTCGTCCTTCGTCCGGATCGCACAGCAGTTCGAGCGCGCCGTTTGCGGGGTCTAGAAGGTGCACGCCCGTCTTGAGGCCCGCCACAACAAGGCTATTGTCGCAAAGGCCGAGGCAACCCACCTGGGCGGGCATTTCGTATCTGTCGAGTTTGCCGCCCGGATGCAGGCAGAAAATGGCGGGGGCGAGAATGTCGACGAACCACAGATTCCCGGTACGCTCATCCCATGCCGGTGATTCGCCGACCTTCAACGGCGTGTCGATGAGAGAGCGGAGTTTCGGCTCTATGATGCGTGGCTGGATCACTGATTATTTTCCCTTGCCCTGTATGGCTCGCCTTTTGAAGTGTTTAAAAAACGGTTCTAGCTGCCGACGCCCTGAAACATGCGGGCACGGGCCTTTAGGATGTGATCTTTCATTGCGTCATGCGCGGCCTGTTCCTGGCGCGCAAAAATCGCTTCCACGATTGCCGTATGTTCGTTCTGTACCTCGCGCACATGTTGCGGCGTGCGCTTGAGGCTGAGGCTGCGTGTCACCGACTGGCCGATCGCGAAATGCGGCTTGAACCAGATCCGCACGGTGATGTGGAACTGGTTATGGCTCGCTTTCGCAATGGCTTCGTGCAGGGCAAAGTCCTCCTCCGCGCCAAGATCGTTGCGCGCAAGACACTGTTCCAGCGCGGTAATGGCCTGTTCGATGCGGGCTTTGTCGGCAGCCTGCCAACTGCGTGCTGCAAGTTCGGCGGCTGCAGACTCAAGGCCGGACCTGAACTCGAAGAAACGCTGCACATCGGCAAGCGAACCGACAGGAACCTGCTGCAACACGGATGAATCCGGCTGTTGGCGCACATAGGAGCCGGAACCTTTCTGCGAAACGATAAGCCCGTCGTTGCGCAGCCGCTCCAGCGCTTCGCGCACCACAGGCCGGGAAGCCCCGAACAGGGAAGCCAGATTTTGCTCCGACGGCAACCGCTCGTTCACGGGAAACCGCCCATCAGAAATCATTCCGATGATCTTTTCGTAGATGATGTCGCTCAAGCGAGTCTCGCCTCGAGCGGCGGCGGATGCGGTTTGATTGTCCATCAGCAGCCCTTCCGTTGCAAATCGCTGAAGTTAATGGGTTTCCTGCATTTCAATCGCAACAGAAATACCGGGTTTTTCATGAACGTGGTTACTGTCGTGCCGGCTCTTTCCTCAAACCTGATCGTGAAAACCGTTCTACGAATAAAAAATATGTAAAAATCTGTCAATACTTGTAATCATCTGAAAACGCCCATATGGTCTGCCCTGCCGGTGGAGGATCGGTGTGCTGGCTGGCCGGGAGGCTGTTGCGGTTCGGTGAAAGCTGTCTCGCTGCCGGTGATTTTTTGGGAGGATAGTCGATGCGCGATGGCGATAAATTTTCACTGGGCGTGACGCGCCGAACCTTTATGGCTGGGCTTGGCGGCGTCGCCGCCGTGTCCGTCATCGGGAGCTCGGCCCTGGCTGCTGCCGGCAAGGAAGCGCCGGAACTGGCAGCCCTGGTAAAAGACGGCAAACTGCCGCCGTTGGCGGAACGTCTGCCAAAAAACCCCATGGTGGTGACGCCGCATGAAAAGATCGGCACCTATGGCGGCACATTGCGCCGCGGCCTGCGCGGTTCGTCGGACCATAACGGCATCCTGCGCATGGTCGGCAACCAGGGGCTGGTGCGCTGGAACATGGACTTCACCGAAGTTCTGCCCAACCTTGCCGAGAAATGGGAGGTCAATGACGACGCCTCGCAGTTCACCTTCCATCTGTTGCAGGGCGCGAAATGGTCTGATGGACATCCCTTTACCGCAGATGACGTGGTGTTCGCCATCGAGGACTGCATCAAGAACAAGGAGCTTTACAGCGCTACCCCGGCGCAGCTCTCCGTCGCCGGTAAGGCGGTCGATGTCGAGAAAGTCGATGATTTCACGGTCAGGTTCAAATTCGCAGCGCCAAACGCGCTCTATCTGGAAAACCTTGCCACGCCGCTCGGCCAGCATCCGACGCTGTTTGCCAAGCATTATTGCAGCAAGTTTCTGCCGAAATACAACACGGCGCTCGATGCCGACGTCAAGGCGGCTGGCGTGTCCAGCTGGACGGAACTGTTCCGCGCCAAGTGCGGCGACATCGAAATTCCGTCGCGCTGGTCGAATGTCGACAAGCCGACGCTCGACCCGTGGGTGGTCAAGGAACCCTATTCCGGCGGCGCGACCCGTGTGGTCATGACACGCAATCCTTACTTCTGGCAGGTCGATACGGAAGGCAACCAGCTTCCCTATATCAACGAAGTCAATTTCGGCATTTCGCAGGATGTCGAATCGCTGATGCTGAACGTCATCTCCGGCAAGATCGACATTCAGGAACGCCATATCAGCGTTCTCGCCAACAAGCCGACGCTGTCGCAGAACATGAAAAAGGGCGATTACCGTCTGTTGACGCTGGTGCCATCGGCTGCGCAGCAGTGCCAGATCTACCTCAATATCACCCACAAAGACCCTGAGATGCGCAAGATGTTCGGCGACAAGTCGTTCCGTCAGGCGCTGTCCATCGCGCTCAACCGCCAGGAAATCATCGACATCGTCTATTTCGGCCAGAGCGAGGGCTATCAGGCCGGGCCGCGCCCGACACATCCCTGGTATCACGAAAAGCTGGCGCGTCAGAACACCGAATACGATGTCGCCAAGGCGAACGATCTTCTCGACAAGGCCGGCTACGACAAGAAGAACGGCAACGGCATGCGGCTCCGGCCCGACGGCCAGCCGATTTTCTTTTCGATTGATGTGATCCCGACACTCTATCCCGATCTGGTCGATGCGCTGGAACTGGTGAAGGCGCAGTGGGCGCAAATCGGCGTCGATATCAAGGTCAACACCATCGAACGCGCGCTGTACTACACACGCGGCGATGATAACGCCCATGATGCGGCGGTCTGGCCGGGTCCGGGCGGTCTCGATCCGATGCTCGACCCGCGTGACTTCTTCGCGTTCCACCCGCAGGGGTCGCGCTACGCCATTCCGTGGGCGCTTTGGTACACATCCAACGGGCAGAAGGGGGAAGAGCCGCCGGAAAGCCAGAAGAAGCGCTTCAAACTGTTCGATGAAGCGCGTTCGACGGCCGACCTTGTCAAGCGCGGCGAGAAGATGAAGGAAATCTTCGATATCGCGGCCGACGAGTTCGAGACGATCGGTCTTTGCCTTGCCGTTGGTGGTTTCGGTATCATCCGCAACAACCTTCGCAACGTGCCGGAGAAAGAACCCGACAGCTGGTCATGGCCCAACCCCGGCCCGGCGTTGCCGCAACAGTTCACCTTCACAAGCTGACACCGCCACATGGGCGCCGCTTCATCAACGCGGCGGCGCCTCTCAGGTTGCTTCGACCACCCGAAAGCCGTCTCGTAGCGGATGGCGGCGCGTGTGGTAAAACGTGATTGCGAGAACGTCATGCTGCTATTTATCGTAAAACGCCTGCTGTGGATGATACCGTCCCTGTTCGCCGTCAGTTTTCTTGCCTTTGTACTGATCCAGCTGCCACCCGGTGACTACGTGACGACTTACATCGCCACGCTTGCTGCGTCCAACGAAGTCATAGACCACAATACGGCGGCGCAACTGCGAGAGCGCTTCGGCCTCGATGACCCGATGATCGTGCAATATCTCAAATGGATATGGGGCATCATCAGTCGCGGCGATTTTGGCATCTCGTTCGAATGGCAGCAGCCCGTTTCCGGCCTCATCTGGGAGCGCATGGCGCTGACGCTGGTTCTGGCCATAGCAAGCCTTCTCGCAACCTGGGCCATAGCACTTCCGATCGGCGTCTTCTCCGCCGTGCGCAAATATTCGATCGGCGATTATCTTTTTACCGCCTTCTCCTTTTTCGGCCTGTCCATACCGTCATTCCTTCTGGCGCTGGTGCTGATGTATGTCGCGGCGGTGGAATTTGGGGCCGATGTCGGAGGGCTGTTTTCGGCGGAGTACGAGACTGCCTCGTGGAGCATCGCCAAGATGATGGATCTGATGGCCCACATCTGGCTACCAGTTGCGATCCTCGCGGTGTCCTCCACGGCAAGCCTCATCCGCGTCATGCGCGCAAACATGCTGGACGAATTACCCAAACCCTACGTGACAACCGCGCGCGCAAAGGGATTGTCCGAGTTCCGGCTGCTGACGAAATATCCTTTGAGAATTGCGCTCAACCCATTCATTTCCACGATTGCATGGCTGTTGCCCAATCTCATTTCAGGCTCGGTTGTGGTTGCTATCGTGCTCAATCTGCCGACGGCCGCGCCGCTGCTTTTGCAGTCGCTGATGGCGCAGGACATGTATCTCGCCGGCGCCTTTGTGCTTTTGATCTGCGGATTGACTTTGATCGGATCGCTCATCAGCGACATCCTGCTTGCGCTGGTCGATCCGCGCATCCGTCTCGAATAGGAGGGCGCCATGAGCGATATCGCCATCACCAATACCCGGCCGGACCGCGCTGCCGTCGCCTCGCAATGGCAACTGATCTGGTGGGCGTTCAAGCGCCACAGGCTGGCCATGGCCGCCCTGTTCGTCACCATCGCAATGTATATCGTCGCGCTTTTGCCAGGTTTCTTCGCCATCAACGATCCGGTTCTGCAGAATGCGCGCGCCACCTTCCATCCGCCGCAACGTGTGCATTTCATCGATACGACGGACGGCCTCTCGCTTGGTCTGCACTATTATCCGCTGAAGCTGACGCGTGATCCTGAAACGCTGGCGGCGGTGTTCGTCGAAGATACGGCCAAGAAAATCCCGATCCAGCTATTCGGTCGCGGCTACGAATATTCGGTGCTCGGCCTGTTCACCACGGATATCCATCTGCTGGCCTCGACCGACAAGACCCGACCGCTCTTCCTTTTCGGCGCGGATCGCCTTGGCCGTGATGTGTTTAGCCGGGTAATACAGGGCTCGCAGATTTCGCTGTCCATCGGTCTCGTCGGCGTGTTTTTCTCGCTGCTTCTCGGTGTCGTTCTGGGCGGTATCTCCGGTTATTACGGAGGCCGCATCGATTTTGTCATGCAGCGCGTCATCGACTTCGTTTTGTCGCTGCCGACCATTCCCATCTGGCTGGCGCTTGCCGCTGCCCTGCCGCAGGGTTGGCCGGCAACGCTGCAATATATGATGATCACCATCATCCTGTCCTTGACCGGCTGGGCGCAGCTTGCCCGCGTCGTGCGCGGCAGGTTCCTGTCACTGAGGACGGAAGAGTTCGTGGCGGCGGCCCGGCTGGATGGCGTGCCGGAACGGCGCATCATTTTCCGCCATATGCTGCCGAGTTTTTCGAGCCACATCATCGCCTCGGTCACGCTTGCGGTTCCGGCGATGATCCTTGCGGAAACCTCGCTGTCCTTCCTCGGTCTTGGCCTCCAGCCGCCGACCATTTCCTGGGGCGTTCTGCTTCGCGAGGCGCAGAATATACGCTCGATCGCAACCGCGCCGTGGCTGTTCCTGCCCGGCGTAGCTGTTGTCGTTGCCGTCATGGCGCTCAATCTGCTCGGTGACGGTCTGCGTGACGCAGCCGACCCCTATAACAAGTGAGGCCCCGGATGAGCGATATTCTCTCCATGAAGCCAGACCGACGGCTGCTTGACGTCCGCAATTTGGTAACCGAATTTCCCGTGCGAAACGGCATTTTCCGCGCGGTAAACGATCTGTCTTTTTCCATCGATCCCGGCAAGACGCTCTGCGTTGTGGGCGAAAGCGGTTCCGGCAAATCCGTCACCGCCCGCTCGATCCTGCAGATCATCGACAGCCCCGGTTACATCGCTTCCGGGTCGATCATCCTCAACCGTGCCGACGGCACGTCGCTGGATCTCGCAAAGCTCGATTCGCGCAGTCGGGCCATCCGCTCGGTGCGCGGCGCAGACATCGCGATGATTTTTCAAGAGCCGATGTCGTCGCTGTCGCCGGTGCATACCGTCGGTGATCAGATCACCGAAGTTCTGCGGCTGCACTTGAAGATGAGCAAGGCGCAGGCACGGGCGGAAGCCATCGAGCTGCTGCGACAGGTGGAAATTCCCAGCCCTGAAAAGGCGCTGGATCGTTATGCCTTCCAATATTCCGGCGGCATGCGCCAGCGCGCCATGATCGCCATGGCGCTGGCCTGCAAACCGCAACTGTTGATCGCCGACGAACCGACAACCGCGCTGGACGTCACGACGCAGGCCGAAATCCTCGACCTGATATCGCGGCTGCAAAAGGCGCATGGCATGGCGGTGCTGTTCATCACCCACGACATGGGCGTGGTGGCGCAGATTGCCGATGACGTGCTGGTCATGCATCACGGCGTCGCCAAGGAATATGGCACTGTCGATGAAATATTCCACAATCCGCAAGACCCCTATACGCGTATGCTGATCGGCTCGGTTCTGAAGCTGGAGCAGAAGGCGCAAATCCGGCTTGCCCGCCCGCCGCTCGATCTTGCCGCGGCGCCTATCCTGGAAGTGAACGACCTCTCGATGCACTTCGGTGAGATGAAGGCGCTGGATGGCGTGTCGATCAAGCTGCTTCCGGGAGAAACGCTCGGCATCGTCGGCGAAAGCGGCTCCGGCAAGACCACCATGGGCCGCTCGATCATGCGCCTCTACGATCCGACCGGGGGCGAGATGCGCTATCGCCGGGCGGATGGCACGGTGGTCGATCTTGCCAAAATCGAAGGTGCGGAGCTGAAAGCGGCGCGGCGTGAGTTGCGCATGGTTTTTCAGGATCCGTTCGGTTCGCTCAATCCGCGCATGACGGTGGCACAGGTCATCGGCGAGCCGCTGCTGGTCAACGGCATTGCGAAAGGCAAGGAACTGGATGAGCGCGTCTGCGCCCTGATGGAGCAGGTGGGTCTGGACCCGGCCGGACGTGAGCGTTATCCACACGCCTTTTCCGGCGGCCAGCGCCAGCGCATCGGTATCGCCCGCGCCATCACGCTCCGGCCGCGTATCATCGTTGCGGATGAGGCGACATCGGCGCTCGATGTTTCGGTGCGTTTCCAGGTGCTGGACCTGCTCATGCGGCTGCAGGACGAACTTGGCCTGGCTTACATCTTCATCAGCCATGACATCGGCGTCATCAGATACATGTGCGACCGCGTCGGAGTGATGTATCGCGGCAAGCTTGTTGAGGTGGGAGACGCCGAAAAAGTCTGCAATGCGCCGGATCACCCTTATACGCAGGCACTTCTGTCGGCCATTCCGCGCCCGGATCCGCGCGACCGCGACCGCACGAGAAGGTTCCGCTACGTCGAGCCGCCCGAGATCAAGAACGGAGCTGCTGCCAGATAACAGCGCGGCTGTTGCTTCTCGCAATTCAAGAGGAAGACCAAAGCATGAAAATCGATCGCATGCGGGTATTCGTTACCCGCGACAAGGACCGCCCCCGCGTTATCGTCGCTCTCGATACCGATGACGGTTTGACCGGCTGGGGCGAATGCTACAATCACGGCCCCGATCTCGCATTGCCCCCGGTTCTGGATTACCTCTACGGCTTCCTTGCCGGGCAGGATCCGACTCGGGTCGAGTATCTCTACAATCTCCTCCTCCAACAAAACCGCTTTCCGCCCGGAGCACTTGGTCTTTCGGCAATCTCAGCGCTTGACCATTGCCTCTGGGACCTTGCCGCCAAGGCGGCAGGCGTGCCTGTGTACAAGCTTCTGGGCGGCGAAGTGCGTGACCGTATCAAGGTTTACGCCGGCGTCTACACGGCACCGGATGCACCGGCGGCAAGGGAGGAATTCGATCGTCTCAACGAAGACTGGGGGTTCACAGCCTTCAAGCTAAGCCCATGGCGCGTCGATATTCACGCCCATCGCTGGGGTGAGGTGGTGCGCAGTTCGGCCGAATATTTCCGCTCGCTTCGCGAAACGGTGCGGCCCGACTACGATATTGCCTTCGACGCGCATGCCAAGATTTTCGAGCCTGCCGCCGCTCGTCAACTGGGCAATGCGCTTGCCCCTTATGATCCGCTATTTTTCGAAGAGCCGTTGCGTCCGGAAAATATCGAGATGTGGGGAGATCTGAAGCAGGGGCTGAACTGCACGCTGGCAACGGGTGAAAGTCTTTACAATCGCAATGACTTCCTGCGTCTTCTGCAAGTCCGGGGCGCCGATATCATTCAACCCGACATCTGCGTTGTCGGTGGTATTTCCGAAATGCGCCGCATCGCCACGCTGGCAGAGGCGCATTTCGTCAGCATCGCGCCGCACAACCCGATGGGGCCGCTCGCCACCGCCGTCAACGTGCATTTCTCCGCCGCCCAGCAGAATTTCCGTATTCTTGAATACAGGCTGCCGAAGGGGCAGTGCTATGTTTATGGTGGCACTGACCTCGAAAAACGCGAGGATGAAACGCGCTATGTAGTAGACCCTTATCTGCCAAAGGATGGATACCTGGAACTGAGGCCGGACCGACCGGGTTGGGGAGTCGAGATGGATGAAAAGGCCATGCAGGAAGATGGCTATGTACACTGGCAGCGACGCGTGCCGAAACGGCCTGATGGCTCATATGCTTTTGCCTGAAACGGTTACGATTGCCTTCAGGCAGCTTTCGGCCCGCCTCCGCCCTTCCTGGGGTGGAAGGATGACGCATCTGCACCACGAGGATCACGGCGATATTCTGGTGCCGACAGCGGGGGAGTCTTTTGACCCGTTGAACTGGCCGAGGGCAGGCGCCTATCCGCTCATTCCTTACCACAACAGGTTATATGGCAGCTCATTCGTTCACGCGGATATCCGCCACGACCTTCTTCCACATCCCGCCCTTTCGCCTGATGCCATGCATGGACCCGCTCACCGACGATCGTGGGATATTTCCAGCCTGGCGGCCGATCAGTGCACGCTGGTGCTTGACTATAAGGCGGATGCTGAGTGGCCATTTTCCTTCCGCGCTGAACAATCTTTTATGCTTGAAAGCAACCGTTTGACGGTGGAATTGTCGATAACCAATCTAGAAAACCGGCCTGTGCCGGTTTCGCTTGGCTGGCATCCCTATTTTTCGGCAGAATTGGGCTGCGACGCCAGCACCGATGCCAAACTGCAATATCCCCTCGATGTGCAGAACGTGCCAACCGGCCAGCAAGCGGTGCCCCGCTCGAAACCTACCATTCCTGCTACGACGGGATACACCTTGCACTTCACCGACTGGTCATATGCGCGCATCGGTTTTGACAGTTTTTCACTGTTGCTCGAGGCGGATCCCGTTTTTAGCAATCTCGCTGCCCACCGTATGGACCGCTATCTTTGTCTTGAACCCGTTTCCATGGTCGCCGGAGCACTTGGCTTACCGGAACCAGAGCGAAATGGCCGCGGCGTCGAAACGATCTCTCCCGGCCAACGACTGTCTGGGTGTATCAGGCTTTCTATTGAAAGTTGACAGGGGCGTAGGTGCCTCACGCACATAACGGCTATTCCGGGCGCTCCGCCTGTCTTGAATCCTGCGCAATCAGTAAGGTTATGCGTTCCTATCACAAGGATATCCCCTGGCGATCAACGTCTTCCGAGCGGCGGCGTACGCCTCCTGAAGCGCCTAGTGGCCTTAGCCCGTCAAGAGGTGTTGTCACGCTAACCGGCTCGCCGTTGCCCACGTTTTGGATTGGGCGCGCAGTCGATCAGGATGGCGTCGTTCTCGAAGAAATATTACAGAAGCGACGTGACAAAAGGGAGGCCAAGCGCCTAGTCGTGTCTTTGATGAAGCGCTGTGGTTTTGCTCCCTAGCGGATCATCACTGACAAGCCGCGCTCCTACGAGTGCGGCAAATGCGGACGTGGCTGCCGGCCTTAACAATTGGTCGCACAAGAGCTTCAATAATCGGGCCGAGAACAGCCATATGCCGTTTCGAAACGAGAACGAACCCTGCAGGGTCGCCGATCGCCCGGAGCATTGCAACGGTTCGTTTCTATGCACTGCGCTACCCACATCGCTTTTCTGTTCCCGCCCGCCGCCGCGCCGCACAAACAATTCGCTACCGCCTCGAAGCGTTCGATGCATCGAAAATTGCTGCCTGCATCGCTTGAAAATTCGAGCCGCTGCCTTTCTCGGCCTAGGTAACTTAACGTGACAACATCCCATGAGGTTATGCTTCAAGCCGGCGTCTGTCGTGCGCTCGTCCGCAGGCGTATGTAACGACATTATCTTTACGATGCTTGTAAAGATAATGTCGTTACGCTATATAAATGCGCTTGGATAGGAGTTTCCCATGCCGACCTCACACACGGGTAAGAGCCCGGACGCAAGTGTGCCGCTGAATATGCGCATCAAACCTGCTACTCGCAACTTGATAGATCGCGCCGCAGAGTTGCTCGGCAAAACGCGCACAGATTTCATGTTGGAAGCTTCCGAGCGCCGTGCGGAGGAGGTGCTGCTCGACCGTACAATCGTCACTGTAAGCCCCGAAATTTATGCTGAATATCTTGCCCGTCTCGATGCGCCTGCACAGCCCAATGAGCGTCTAAAGCGCACGATGTCGACCAAAGCGCCCTGGGATGAGGCGTGACTCTCAGCGCACCAGTCCCCCTGGCCGATCATCACGAACTGGCCGAATTCAATTCTGGAGTGCCTGAACTGGACGACTGGCTTCGGCGCCGTGCCCGGGCCAATCAAGCAGGCGGCGCGTCGCGGACCTTTGTCGTGTGCGACGAGAGCCGCGTCATCGCGTACTACGCCCTGGCCTCTGGCTCCGTGAAACCGCCGGAAGTGCCTGGTCGCTTTCGGCGCAATATGCCTGATCCAATCCCAGTTGCAGTGCTTGGCCGCCTCGCCATTGATCAATCCTGTCAAGGGCGTGGTATCGGCAGGGCATTGGTGCGCGACGCTGGTTTGCGCCTGCTGAATGCCGCTGAAGTGCTCGGGATCCGCGGCGTGCTGGTCCATGCGATTTCTGATGACGCACGAGCCTTCTACGAAGCCGTCGGCTTCCTGTCTTCTCCGTCCGATCCCATGATGCTGATGGTCGGTTTGCACGACCTCAATAACGCGCTGAATACCTAAACGAAATTCATCAATAATTTTCGATTGAGTCCATTCCACTGTGTTTCTAAGCCAATGGAACTGCTCCAAAAAGTCTGACAACAAATGACGTGCGGCGGGTTCGTACCCCTTCAGGGCAAAAGACACTTTGTCGCAAAACGGAGTGAACTATAAAAGCCAGCTCGTCATGAAAATCATTTCTGGAATAGTTTTGGTTATCCTCGAGCTTCGACAAAAGAAAACAAAAGGCGCTACAGCTTGAAGAGCGACGTTAGAGATCGCGACGCGCTTTAAGTATTTCATTCAATCAGCCGCTTCGCCATCACGATCGATGGTGTCCGGTCAATTTCCACAAAGCCGAATTTGGCGTAAAATGCTACGACCTTTTCGTTATACTGATTAACGCCTAGATGGACGCCTCTTACGTCAGACCTCGTTAAAGAATCCAGTTGATGTCGCAGTAGCGACGACCCATGGCCGCCATTTTGGATCTCAGGCAGAAGATTGATATGCAGATGGGCGGGGTAGGGCCGCGTCACCTCAGCCGGGGTCTTTCTTGCGCTTCGAATATAGGAAAGAACGTTCTCATCCTCTACTGTCCGTGTTTCGAAATCGCGGAGCTCTTCCTGCAAGGACGGCCACCATGCGGCCTCGAGCCAATTTTCATAGGCAATCGTATCGGGTGCGGCGACACAGTAGC
The DNA here is from genome assembly GCA_028659135.1 of Plantago lanceolata. Taxonomy (NCBI): domain Eukaryota; kingdom Viridiplantae; phylum Streptophyta; class Magnoliopsida; order Lamiales; family Plantaginaceae; genus Plantago; species Plantago lanceolata. The sequence continues at coordinate 157,193 of JAQRGC011569009.1, read as the reverse complement.
CCATGACGACGTCATCCTTCGTCAGCACGAATGCAGTTTCTGCGCAGAAGCGGACATAGGGCAGCGCCCATAAGAGTCCGGGAAGTCTCGGGTCAGAGTAGTATTGTGATCCGTCTTTGCCTCGATCCGAAGTGCGCACACATATGTCGAGGATTGCCGTCTCATCGGAAGGTCGGGCGTTGCGGATGGTAACGGATGGTAAAGACGCTGGCATGGTCATAACCGCGGCCTCAGGCAGCCACATGCGGGGCGCGAAGCGCGTCATCGAAGCGCTGCCAGGTTTCAGCAAGTTCGATGGTGCGCCGGACACGGCGTGCCTCATCGATCTTGATTGCCACGAGCCCCGCTTCCAAGGCTGAGACGATATTGACGGGCAGGGGAGAGGCCTCGGTCAGATGCCTGTAGATATCCGAGGCCATCTGATCATCTGCGCCATAGTGATCGCTTTCGTGCCCCTCGTAACGCCGCTCGACTAGCTTTTCGCCTGTTATTGCAGAGTGCACCTCGAAGCGATTGCGGATGAAATCGCCTTCGGCCATTCCCTTGCTACCGATCACGCAGAAGCGGCGGAACTGATCTGGAACGTTGAGATTGGTATGAAACGTCATCGTCGCCCCACCACTATATTCGATAATCGCGGTCTGATAGTCGATAATATCGCCGTCACTCTCAAACACCGCGCCACCCTCTAGCCAGCCGCTCGGCTTTTTATAGAATTCCCGCTGTTGAAACGCGGAGAACTGATCCGGTTTGTTTTCCGCGATAAACGACTTTCGGCCGCCGAAGCTGGCAACGGCCATCGCCCGCTGCCCAACAACACTGCCATAGAGGTCGAGATCGTGGCAGCATTTCTCCAAGATAAACGGCCCAGCGTAGCGCGTATGCCGTCGCCAGTCCCGCATGAAGAATGCTCCGTGGTAGGGTGCGATATGCTCGGATGCCTCAATCGACGTGATGGCGCCGATTTGACCTTGCGTCTGGGCTGCGCGCAGATCCCGATAAAGGTCGGAGTACCGCAGAACGAGCCCCACCATAACACTTTCATCGCCATATTCGGCAAGCAAACGCGCCATCGTCATCGTCTGGTTTTCGTCGATCACCACCGGCTTCTCCGTGAAAACCCGGACGCCTGCGCGCAATCCCGCGGTGATATGTTCCAGATGGAAAAGATTGGGCGAGCCGACCATAAGAAGATCCGGCTTCGTCTGCGTCAGCATAGCCTCGATGGTTTCGAAACGTCGCGGCGCCGCCATGCCTGCCGACTGAATGGCTGGCAGCCCAGCAGGCTGCGGGTCCATCAAGCCGACAATTTCCAGTTCAGGGCAGGCCTTGCGGAAGGAGGCAATGACATTGGCAAGCCGAAAGCCGAGCCCGGCAATTGCGATTTTCATGTTTTAGTCCTGTCGGCAAGAGTTATGTAAATCAGGATGACGTGTCGTCATCCGTTGGCGCGCCTGCGACCCGATCGAAGCGTCTTTCGAAATCGATCGTCTGGCTGCGTCCGCGCATGGATGAGAGGCGCCTGAAGTCTGGGCTGCCATGAGCAATCAAAGGTAGCATGGCAGCGCCGATCGCGGCGGCCTCCGGCCCTAGAGCGCCAGCACACAGCCGGGGAATTTCGCGGTGGCTTCGGGCGCTGACTGACGGCAAAAGGGGATAGGCCCGGTCGATCAGGGAATTGATGAGCGCTGGTGGAAAGTGCCCTCCAACCACGATGGTCTGCGGGTCCATGATGTTTTCAAGCAGCGACACCAGCAACCGCAGGCGCTTTGAATTGAGGTCGAGCCATCGCATCAGAACACTGTCGCGTTGAGCGTAAAGTTTCTCCAATGCCCCAGGCCGCGCAATCTCCTTGCTTTCGCACGACAGCATCGCTGCAAGTTCGTCGATCGAAAACGGTGTTTGTTTCCCCGCATCTGGATTGGCAAGTTCCGCCGGCCATGTCAGGAGACCGATTTCTCCGGCATTGTTCCAAAATCCCTGAAGCGGCATGCTGTCATTGATAATGCCTGCCCCAAGTCCGTGCCCGACGAAAATATGGACGTAGTGGCTCAGTCCTCCCGCACTTCCCACCCTCAGTTCGGCAACTGCTGCGGCTGTGGCGTCATTCTCGATGATGGTGGGGAGGCCACATGCATCTTCGAGGGCTTCCGCCACCGGCATACGGCTCCACGCATCCCAACCCGGCGGGCCGACGGGATGTTCGAATTCCGCCTCCTGCAATGTGGGCATCGCGATGCCGATGCCCCAGGCGGGACGATCCACGGTAACCGACCGCAGACGCCGTGTCATATCGGCGATGGCACGGATGGTGTCGGATGGATCTTCGAGCGATGCGGATGCGGTTTCGCGACCCAACTCCCGCCCCGCCAGATCGCAGACGATGCCCAGAAGCCCGTCGCGATCCACGTGAATACCCAGGCAGCAACCGGCCTCGGCCCTGACCCACATCTTCTTTTGCGGCGCACCGCGCGCGCCCTCTTGTTGGATGGTTTCCACAACCACTGAACGGTCTATCAGGTCCTTGCAGATATTGGACATGGTTTGCGGCTTCAAGCCTGTCACATCAACGAGGTCACGCCGGCTTATGCCATTGCCAGATCGGATAAGATCGAAAACGAGGCGACGGTTGTAGCGGCCGGAATATGTGTGATTGCTGCCCATCAAGCTCATCGGGGCCAATTCCTATTTAATAAATTAAATGGAATTTATCAGCCCAGCCTATGGGCGTCAAGCAGTTCGCAATGCAGATGATCTTAGCCTTCAGTCATAATACTGTAACGCAAGGACCGTAATTCCGCAGAAAAGGCGGCTTGATTTTTAATCTGGTAAATGGATTAATAGGGTCGCCTTCTTCTCAGTGACTTTAAAAAGGGAACATAGTCATGCTGAAATGGACCTTGCGGCGTATCATAGCGGGCGCGTTGGCGTCGGCGTCGATCATCAGTGTTGCGAATGCCGGAGAACTGGTGGTCTACACCGCTCATGGGGAGGCGACATCTGCTCCCATCCTCGACGCTTTTGCCAAGGAAAATCCGGATGTGAAGGTGACCGTCGTGCGCGGCGGTACTGGCGAGCTGATCGAGCGTCTGCGTGCAGAAGGTGGCAATTCCTCGGCAGACGTCATGTGGGGCGGACCGACGCAGACCTTCGAAGAAAATGCAGCGCTCTTCCAATCGTTCGAAAGCAAGTCCGACGCCGACATGGTGACGACCGATCCCAATCACATCTGGCATCCGTTCACGGTGCTGCTGCAGCCGCTGGTCGTCAGCACCAAACGCGTCGAGGCCGGCTCCATACCACGGACACAGAAAGATCTCGTCTCACAGGACTTCGCAAAGAACGGTGGCCTGATTATTCCAGACCCTGCAAAATCCGGCACCGGATATGTCATTCTTTCCGCTCTTGCTGGCAATTTCGGTTGGGATTTCGTCGGTCAAATGGCCAAGGGTGCGCGCATTGCTCCCGGTTCCGATGACGCCTTCAACGCCGTACGCGACGGTGAAGCAGCAGTTGGCTGGATTAACGAGGATCTGGGTGCCAAGTGGAAGGCTCAAGGTCTGCCGATCGAAATCGTCTATCCGACCGATGCGGTTACCGGCCAGATCGATGCGCAAGCCATCGTCAAGGGCGCGCAGCACATCGAAGACGCCAAGAGCTTCATCGATTTCCTCGGCAGCAAGACGGCGCATGAAATTGTTCGCGACGCCACCGTTCGACGCTCGGCACGCAAGGATGTAACGCCTCCCGCCGCTCTGCCTGACATGGCTACGCTCACAATCGTATCCGCTGTCGATCCGCGCCCTGTGGTCGTGGCTCGCTTTCAGGAGCTTCGCGGAAAATGAAGGTGCTGCGCGACAATTGGCTGATATTTTCAATCGTCGCGCTCGTGCTCTGCGGCCTGACGATTGTTGTCCCGCAGGTTCGCCTCATGGCCGCCTCCCTCCTGGAGGAGGGCGGCCGTTTTACTCTTCTGCATAATAATGACGGCTTGCAATTCGTCCCGGAAATGACCGCCCGATACAGCGTTGCTAAACTTTCTGACGGCGTTGCGATAACGCTGAGTTCGACTGACAGTCTGACTGTAGACGTCCAGGATGACCGAACGCTGCGCCTCTCTTCGCAAGAGCCGATTTCCGTTGGTAAGGACGAGGCAGGTTTACTTGAACTCGATCTGGGCTCGGCTCGGTTCACGCTTTCGCAGCAGGCGCCTCGGGGGCTATTCGCGACAACTTCACCAGCACCCTTAGATATCAACGCCCAGTCGCTCAACGCCGTCCTGCTCTCACATGCCGCGAACGCCTACATCACCTTCGAAAACAAATCGCTGTCGCTCTCTGCTGTCCACTATACCGATTTCTTTACACGCTCGGAAACCCTTTCCGCCACGGTAAACAGCCTGCTGATCGCGTTGACGTCCACCGGACTTGCCGCTTTGATGGGCGTATCGCTGGCTTATCTTATCGCACGTTACCGGGTCGCGGGCAGCACTGCTATCGTCTTTCTTGTCACTATGGCGTCCGTGTCTCCACCATTTCTGGGGGCATACGCCTGGCGCTTGCTTCTGGGACGAAACGGCGTTCTGACCAACTATCTCGGCCTCGATGTCTCGATTGTCGGCTTGCATGGCGTCATTTGGGTCATCACCTGGCTGGTCTTTCCAATCATCTTTCTGCTCAGTCACAGCTCGTTTCAGAGTTTGGACGCTGGCCATATCGAGGCAGCGGAAAGCCTTGGTGCCAAGCCGCCTCGTGTGCGCATGACGGTCGAAATTCCGCTGGCACTCCCCGGCATCATCACCGGTCTCTATCTGGCAACGATGGCAGCCCTGTCTGACTTCGGAACGCCGCGCATCATTGGCCTCGATGTCAACGCACTGCCGGTTCTGATCTATACGTCCTTCCTGAGTGAGGCAGGACGCAATCCGGCGCTTGCGGCCACAGGATCGATTGTGCTCATCACCATCTCGAGCCTGTTCCTCATGGCGCAGCAAATCTATTTGGCGCGACGCGGTTTTGCCGTGGTGTCGTCGCGGGCGCTGGAACGCAAGCCGCTATCGCCTCTTGCTCATGTCACAGTGCTTGGCGCGGTCATCATTGCCCTTCTCATGGCATTCACGCCACACCTGACGGTTCTGGTTTCCAGCTTCATGGAATGGCGGGTCGGCCTACCCAGGGCGAACTTTACGCTGGAAAACTACGCCACTATGTGGCGCACCGGCATGGGGCCGGCTTGGGTGACCTTGTCGCTTGGTATTGCCGGAACGCTGGCGGCAACAGCAATCGGGTTGGGGATTGCATATGTGATTATACGCAAGCGCTACCGGATCATTGCCCCCGTTCTCAGCCTCACCGTCATGATGCCCTACGTCATTCCCGGCACGGTGCTCGGTATCGGTCTCATCATGATGTTCAACAAGGCGCCGCTGCAACTGACCGGCACCTGGTTCATCCTTCTCCTTGCCTATCTCATTCGTAACCTGCCTTTTACGGTGAAGGCGTCGGAGGCGGCCCTGAGGCGCGTTCACCCGGCTCTCGAAGAGGCCGCAATCAGTCTTGGAGCGCGTCCATTCAGGGTGTTCTTCACCATAACGGCACCTCTGGTTCTGGCGGGGGCGGTAACCGGTGCAACGCTCACCTTCCTTCACATCGTCACGGAGCTGTCGTCTACCATCGTTCTCTATCGTCCGCCGTGGAAGCCGATGACAGCCGTGATCTTCGAGAACACGCTTGTCGATGCCGATTTCGGTGTCTCCGCAGCACAGACCATCCTGCTGATGCTGATCATTTACATCCCTCTCTATTTCATTGTCCGCTACGGCCAAAATCGAGGAAATTCCGGTGGTTGAAACCTCATCTTCCAAAACTCCAACCCAAGGCTGCGAGGTCGTCATCGACGCCGTCTCCAAGACCTTTGGCAATCATGCAGTTCTGAAAGACATCAGCCTCACGATCAGGCCCGGCGAATTCTTCACGCTGCTAGGGCCGTCCGGTTGCGGCAAGACGACACTTTTGCGCGCCATTGCAGGTTTCCACCCAATCGATGGCGGAAAAATCCTGTTCAACGGGCAGAACGTGACCTCGTTCGCCGCCTGGGACAGAAATATCGGCTTCGTCTTCCAGAACTATGCGCTGTGGCCAAACCAGACCGTGTTCGACAATGTCGCTTACGGGCTCAAACTGCGTAAGGTTCAGAAGAGCGAAGTTGCTGAAAGGGTTCGGGCCGCGCTGGCCCAGGTCGAGCTTCACGGCGTCGAGAAGCGCTATCCCGCAGAAATGAGTGGGGGTATGCAGCAGCGCATCGCGCTGGCGCGTGCACTCGTCATCAACCCGCCGCTGCTTCTCATGGACGAGCCCATGTCCAACCTTGATGCGCGTCTTCGCGTGGCTCTTCGCCATGAACTGCGCAGTCTGCAGAAGAGACTCGGTCTCACAGCAATCTATGTGACGCATGATCAGGAAGAAGCCCTCGAAATGTCGGACCGGATCGCCGTGATGCAGAATGGAATCGTGCAGCAGCTTGCAGATCCCGAAACAATTTATTCGCGACCGGCGAACCGCTTCGTTGCCGAGTTCGTCGGCAGCGCAAACTTTCTGGAGGGCGAATTTGATGAGACCGGCTTCCAGATGGCTGACGGATCGAGACTTCCTATCACAGGATGCGGCCACCGCGGTAAAGGCACACTTGTCGTGCGTCCCGAACAGGTAATGACCCGCGAAAACGGCAGCGCTCTCGTCAATGCAACGGTGAAAGATCGCCGCTTCATGGGCAAGGCCTGGACGCAGAGCCTTCGACTGGAGAACGGTGCGACCATCTCGGTGGAAACACGACACGCACTCGATGTCGACTCGCGCGTCGGTGTGGATTTCGAGACGATAACTTTTCTACCCTCGGGAGTATGAGATGGCGGACCTGTCGCTTTACGAACTGATGCAGCTTGCTTTGTCCGCCGCACTTGCCGGAGGCGCTGAACTGAAGACGCATTTCGGCGCCATGTCCCGCGATAGTGTTCAACGAAAAGCTTTGGGTGATTATGCGTCCAAGGCCGATCTTGCTGCCGAGGAGGCTATTGCCGCAGTTCTGGCAAGGGCAGGCGATCGCTACGGTTTCGTGGGTGAAGAAACCGGTACGCGCAAGCCAGACGCACGCCGCCGCTGGGTGGTAGACCCGCTCGACGGAACCAGCAACTTCATCTGGGGCATTCCCTATTTTGCTGTCAGCATCGCTCTTTGCGACGACGATGGCGAAATACTGGGCGTCGTCCTTGACCCATTGCGGGACGAGATGTTCACGGCAGTTCGAGGGCAGGGTGCCCGGATGAACGGTAAGGAACTGACACGGTTGGAAGAGAAAAAGCCGGAAGAATCCATCATATCTCTATCTATGCCGATCCACGGACAGTTGAAGTCGATGGACCGCAGTAGTTTCTTCCGGGCCCTTGATACCATCACCAACGAGACAGCAGGCATCCGCAGACTTGGCTCGGCCGCACTCGATCTCGCATATGTTGGCGCGGGCAGGCTAAATGGCTATTTCGAAGACGGCCTCAGCCATTACGACTACGCGGCTGGAAAGATCATTGCCCAGGAAGCCGGAGCGCTTGTTACCTCGCTTAGCGGCGGTGTTGTAAAGGACGGCGGTTCACTGTTGGCGGGAACGTCACCGATACATCAGTGGCTCCAAGCCAAGTTTCAGCAAGGGGAGACTCCAAGCTGTAAGGTCTCACAACCGCAGGCCGCTTTTGATGTCGCAACTGTCAAGCTTCAGACCTGACTGCTCTTAGTTCGCCGTAGATACCTAGAGACGCGTCAAGAACGTTTTCAATCTTTGTATCGATGCATCATGCTTTTTCCAGAATGCAGGTTTGTGCGGTGATGAGCGTGCGCAAGTCCAGGGGCTGAAGCTTTCGGGTGGTCCTATGCGTTATCAGACGAGATGCGTGCCCCTTGGTAACATCGACAGACTTCTCGTGGCTGCGTTCAGGCAGCCACCGGCGGCACTCGGCGCTGGCGCGCCACTTTTCTCACGGGGCTTTTCAAGGCCACAGGGCCTGTGTCGCTCAGGGCCGACACGACGGCCTGCGTCAGCGAAGCGGCAACGAAGTCGGCGCTTATGTCTTGAGGGTCGATTGGCGCTTCGCGCCCGCCCTCTCCCATCGGCAAAAATATGCCGACACGAAGAGAAGGTCTTACACGCTTCAAACGACGGACGATCTGTCGTGCGTGCGATTTCGAGTTCTCATTGAGAAACGTAACGACAACGGTGTCGATATCGTCAGCCACCAGAGCCTTCAAATCTCGCCCTTCAATCCTTGTATAGTCTGCTTGTCTGATCTGCGCACCCTGAACCAAGAGAACTTGCGATAACATCGCAGACGCTGCGTCGTCCATGGCCCCTCTGCCTCCCAGGGATAGAATGGATCTGCCTTTACCGTCCGGTAGCGCGATTGTCTCTTTGGTCTCTGGCGCGGAAGTTTGTTCGTCTTCCGACATTCCCTCGTTTTCCTCTTCGCTCGCAATCTCTGAAAGATTTTCAATGAGGGCATGGGCGCTGGAGGCAAGAAGCGCGATCTGAGCCTCTGTCATCACGCCGCGCTGGCGGTCCGCTTCGCCCAGGATCAAGGCAGGAAGACCAACTTTTTCGTAGTAGTCGATGAGATATTCCTCTTCGAGAAACTCTTCGGCGTTGTCAGTTGCTTCGTTGGGGTCGCCGGAGAGCAGCCGCTGGTAAAGCTTTTCCTGCGGTTGGAGGACTGGTTCATTTCCGAGCAGAACATCCAGAAAACTAAACTCGGGGACATATCTGCCAAGAACGACCAGACACACCGTGAGAGGTGTCGACAGCATTAACCCCAGCGGTCCCCAAAGCCAGGACCAGAAGATTGCGGAGATGATGATCGCCATTGGAGACAAGCCGGTGTGGCTACCATAGAGCCAAGGTTCAACGACGTTATTGCTGATCAGTTCGGTGACGATGAAAAGTGCCGCGACCCACGCGACCAACGACCAGCCGGGAGAGATTGCAAGGGCGAGGAACAGCGGCAATACCATTCCGATAACGGGACCAATATAGGGCACGAAACGCAGAACCAGCGTCAGCAGACCCCACAGGATCGCGTTCGGAATGCCAAGCACCCAAAGCCCAATGGTGATGGGAAAGGCGTAAAGTGCATTTACCACCAATTGCATCAGAAGGTATTTCCCAACCCGTTTTCCAGCGTCCTGCAGCGCTGCCGTCGTGCGATGCAGGTCACCAAGTCCAACCAGTCTGATAAACCTGTCGCGAAGGTCCTCACGCTCGATCAACATGAAAATCACAAGAACGATGACCAAACCTGCCGTTGCAAACGGGCTGATAAGCGGAAGAATGAAATTGCCAAGTGTCTCGACCGGATGGGATCGCGTGACGATTTCAACGGGCATCGGCTCTCGCATGGTTGGTGCGGTCGACTGCTCGTCCTGACTTTCGACGGCGCGTGTCTGCAACTCGGCGCCGACACGCTCGACAACCTTGCTCAGATGTTCGAGCACACCATTGCCTGATCCGGCTTGGCTGAGCGCCTGAACCTTGGTGACGATATTGCGCTGATATGTCGGGATGTTTTCGGCAAGATTTGTCACCTGCGTGGCGACGACGAAACTGAACAGCGCAATTGCCATGAAGGCTGAGGCGACCGCCAAAATAACGGCGGCAATCTTGGGCACAGAGTGTTTTCGGAGAAAGGAGACAATAGGTGCCAGAGTGAATGTCAGGAGGAGAGCCAAGGCTAATGGCACGAAGATTTCCTGACCCACGTGCAGGATGACCGCGACGCCAATCAGAATGAGAATCGTTCGTCCAGAAAGCCTGGTGTTAGCCAGCGGACCTTGATGAGAAACGGCCATAAGTTTTCCGATGTCGTTTGTTGTTAAAGCGCCAGTGTCCATCAGCAGTCCGCCTTTAGATGCACCGATGAACTCAAAAAATATGTGCCATGTCCGCATCTGCTTTATGAAGATCAGCTTTAACTCGCGAAAGACGTTAAAGATGCAAGGGCGTGCCTCACATCTTTCTATCGACCTAGCAGTCCTGTAGTAGCGCCAATGTAAGGGAAAATATTGCTTAAAAATTACTGTGGCCTATCGGAATCGAAAAAGGGGTGTAGGGCCTGAGCGATGAAGGGCGATTGGTGCTGTCACATAGGCAGGATCGAGGCGATTGAGCGTAACTGGTTCGGTTTCAATGGATGGAGATAGCTTGCGCAACGCTCTTGAACGCAACTCTCTACATCCCCATTCATATTAGGCTGAGGCATATCTCTTTTATGGAGCACGATTGTATGACAGCGAGAACGTGGAACGCCCACGGCACATCGGACGACTTCGTGGATAGTGCTGAGCGGCTCCGCCGCCTGCGGCGGCTGTCGGGCATCGCTCGTATGATGGACACAGCGATCCGCATTCCTGGCACAGGAATCCGTTTTGGTGCAGATTCCATCATGGGTTTGCTGCCACTGATTGGTGATGGTGCGGGCGCGATTGTCGGCCTCTATATCGTCAATGAAGCGCGCCGCCTTGGTGTGCCGCAGGAAAAGCTTGCGCGAATGGTTGGCAACATCGCCATGGATGCTCTTGTGGGCAGTGTTCCTGTCTTCGGTGATCTGTTTGATATTTATTTCAAATCGCACCGCCGTAATGTCGATATGATCATCCAGCACTTTGGCATCCCTGGCGACGAGTTGCGGCGGAAGCGCAAATAAGCCTCGACGATGGCCCGAAAAATCCCGGCGGCGGTTCTGGAATCGCGGTCGAGGTGTACCGTTTCGTCGTCGGTGGTCGAGACCACGTCTTTCAGCCTGTGCACATTGTTGGCTGTCGCCTTAGGGCGGGTAGGCTCAACTAAGATCCTTCAGTGCCGGATAGAGGCCGCCCCGGCGGACGGAGTCGTCCCTGTTTCGCCGGGTCAGCCGGCTTTCCTGCTCGCTTGCAATCCAGGCGGTGGCTGTCAAAACACCAATCCCAAATCTGGACGCTGCTGAGCGCGCCGATATGCCATCCCGTGACGCAGCTAGAACGCGGCTATGCAGATCATCGTTGAAAGCTCAGGGCATGTTGCCCGCGACCAAATCGCCAATCGGAGCGCTAGAATCAGAATTCCGCCAGTAAGGGGGGCCTAAACGCGATTCCGCGTTCAACGGACGTGCTAATGGAAATCAGCCTGTGAACAATGGTGGGGACAGGAGCCAACAAAAGATGAAGATACCCCTTGTCTCAGTTCAACAGACCCAACTTTTTTCTAAGTGCTTCCGACCAGACCGCGTAGCCTGCCGTATTCACGTGAACCAGATCGGGTAAATAATAACGGAACATCGGCAGGCCATTTTCACCAATGAGGCCGGCGTTCGGATCAAGCCATGTCGTGTGTTCGCGGCCGTTGCACCAGTCGCGCGCCGTCTGGTTGAAAAGATCGAATTCGTGGCGGTATATCCAGCGCGCCGGACTGGGCTTGATCGCCAGAACAAAGACGTCCGCCTGCGGTAGCGCTCGAGAGATGCGATCGCGCAAATCCCGCAGGTGCCCAAGCGTCGTCTGCGCCTTGAGGCCGTCGCTGGCAATATCGTTTTCGCCGAAATAAAGCGCCACTCTACCTGGCTTCAAGGGAACCAGGAGCCGGTCGAGGTAGTGGCTGGCAGAGAGGTAAGTGCCACCGCCAAATCCCAGATTGACGATATCCAGCGAGCCGAGATCCTCGGTGATGGAGCTCCAGATTCGAAACGAGGATGAGCCATAAAAGGCGATCGGATTGTCTGGAAGGCCGATGCGCTGAATGCGGGCCAGAACGGCAATGATATCGTTTTCGTGACGGCTGGTGCCGATATTGGCTGGGAAGTCGTACATGATTGGTCCTAAAGATTGTCTTGAAAGCCGGATGCCGCCATTTCGGCAACCGGCGATCGGCAAGGGTTATAAAAGCGCTTGCCGCAGGACAGTCAGAGCGCCTTTTGTGAGGGCGTCATCCGCACCCATGGATGTCTTGAGCCCGAACACATCGGCGGCAACCAGATAGAGATCGTTCAGCCCGTCATTGCCGACGATAGCTGCCTCGTCTCCTTCCGCATACCATCCGGCCTCGCGGGCTTGCCGAAACTCCTGCCCGATGACCAGTCCTCGCACATAGGATCGCAACTGATCCGGCGAAAGCCGGCCCGCAAGCCCGCCGGTTCGCGCCGAAAATAGCAGCGACAGCATGGCGGCGGATCGTTTTGCCTCTGTCAGACCCCAGCGATAGGCCTCCTGATCATCGACCGGCGGCTGCGTGGAACCGCGCGCGATGAAGGAGTGATTGATAAGCAGGTTGAAGATTTCACCAGTCACGAATGTCTGGAAGCCATCGATCCTTCCCGCCGTCACCCGCGCCCATTTGCTGTGTGTTCCAGGGATGATGAGGGTGGCATCGTCGCCAAGGCCGTGACCGACGATCTGGGTTTCTTCACCACGCATCACGTCCGGGAAGGGCTGGCGGGCGGGATCGGTCAGACCGGGCAGGAACACGAGATCGGACCCGTTCGGCAGCGACCTGCGCACCGTGCCGGCGGCAAGTTCCGCCGGGCCGGCCGGGCACGGCGCATAAGCGACCTCGACCCAGCCGTTGCGGCTGGTGATCATTCCGAGTGCGGCGACGGGCAAGGCCCCATGGCTTGAGAACCAGGGTGCGAGTGCATCCATCAGCGCCGCCTCGTGCTCACCCTTGCCAAGGCTCGAAATACCGTCGGCGGTTTCAAGATGATCGAGTTCTTCGCCGCCTTCATCAACGAGCGCCGCCCTCAATGATGTCGTTCCCCAATCGACGATGATCGATGTCGCCGGTGCTGCCATGTCTTGAACCTCCTCGTTCATTTCATCTTGGGGCTTGTCATAGGTCGCAAGTCTATATAGTGTCAATTAGTGAATTCAAGGTATCAAAATATGATACTTAATCGGGAGGAGAAACATGGTGGCTGGCCTTAAGGGGATTTTGCCTGTTCTGCCTACGCCGTTTCTGGCTGATGGCGGCATTGACGAAGCGGGTATGAAGCGACTGGTGGTCTTTGCGCTCGACAAGGGCGTCGATGGTGTCGTGTTTCCCGGTTTCGCCAGCGAGGTGGAGACTTTGAATGCCGCCGAGCGTGCGGCGTTGCTGAAAATTGTCGTGGATGTGGTGGCCGGGCGGGTGCCGGTCGTGGCCGGGGCAAGTGCGGCCGACTGGCGTGATGTGGTTGAGCACGGGCGGGCGGCATCGGCGCTTGGCATCCGCCACCTGATGGTGCAGGTGCCCAAGTCGGTCGGCACGGATTCGCCGGCGCTGATCGAATTCCTCGGCAGGATCCTCGAGGCGCTGCCCGAAGTTGAAATCATCCTGCAGAACGCGCCCGCGCCGCGCGGCTCCGACCTTTCGCCGCAGGCGATCGTGGAGATCGTGCGGGCGTTGCCGCAGGTGACCTATGTCAAGGAAGAGACGCTTCCTGCCGGCCCAGCCATCAGCCACATCGTCGCCCATGCGCCTTCGACACTGAAGGGCGTCATCGGCGGGGGCGGCGCGCGTTACATTCTCGACGAATATGCCCGAGGTGCTACGGCGGCAATGCCGGCGCTGGAGATCGCCGAGGAACATGTTGCCATCGATCGGGCGCTTGTTGCCGGGCGGCAGGATGAGGCTCGTCGGATTTATGTCCGCACCCTGCCTCTTTTGGTGCTGCAGGCGGTCTATCGCATGCGGCTGACCAAATATGTGCTGGCCCGCCGCGGCGTGATCGAAGGCGTCGGTGTGCGTGCGCCGACACCCGAGCTTGATGCGGCGGCCATTGCCGATATCGACGCCAATCTGGTCGAACTAGGCCTCGTTGCCGTGGAGGCCGCATGAACAGCCCCATCGCAAGCGTCGAAGTCTTCACCCTGACGCAGCCGCGCAAAGTGCCTTATCTCGGCGCCTTGCGTGAAGGTGAGGTGGTCAATCCCAACGGCTATATCGTACGCAAGGGAAATCGCACGGTTTACCCGACCTTCGACCGCAGCGTTCTGGTGCGCATGACGACCGAGGCCGGCGTCGTGGGCTGGGGTGAGACCTACGGTATCGTCGCCCCCGGTGCGGTCGCCGCTCTCATCAACGATCTTCTCGCCGGTTTCGTGATCGGCCGCGATGCTTCGAACCCTTCGGCGATCTATGACGACCTTTACGACATGATGCGAGTGCGCGGTTATACCGGCGGCTTCTACGTGGATGCGCTCGCCGCGCTCGATATTGCGCTATGGGATATTGCCGGACAGGAAGCCGGCAAGTCCGTTCGCGACCTGCTCGGCGGCGGCGTGGATACGTTTCCGGCCTATGTTTCAGGCCTGCCTGAAAAGACGCTCAAGGCCCGCGGGGAATTGGCGAAATACTGGCAGGACCGCGGTTTCAACGCCTTCAAGTTCGCAACGCCGGTGGCAGACGATGGCCCGGCGGCCGAAATGGCGAATCTCCGGAAGGTGCTTGGACCCGATGCAAAGATTGCCGCCGACATGCACTGGAACCAAACGCCGGAACGGGCGCTGGAACTGATTGCCGAAATGCAGCCCTTCGACCCTTGGTTCGCAGAGGCTCCGGTCTGGACGGAGGACATTGCCGGTCTGGAGAAGGTTTCGAAGAATACCGAAGTGCCGATTGCAGTTGGTGAGGAATGGCGCACCCATTGGGATATGCGCGCCCGCGTCGAGCGCTGCCGCATTGCGATCGTGCAGCCGGAAATGGGCCATAAGGGTATCACCAATTTCATCCGTATCGGTGCTCTTGCTTCCGAGCACGGCATCGATGTCATCCCGCACGCCACCGTTGGCGCCGGCATATTTCTTGCCGCCAGCCTGCAGGCGTCGTCGACATTGCCAACGCTCAAAGGTCACGAATTCCAGCATTCGATCTTCGAGCCGAACCGTCACCTGCTGGAAGGCGACATGGATTGCCGGGAGGGCGGGTATCACCTGTCGTCCGGACCCGGACTTGGGGTAAGGCCGTCGGAGGCGGCACTCGGTCTGATTAAACGTATCTGAACTGGTTTTTTGGAGGAGGAAGCCATGAACAAAACAATAAGCCGATTGGCGCTCGGCACCGCGACCGCCGTTTTGATGACAATGGGCAGCCTTGCCCCGGCCAAGGCCGATACCGTTCTGAAATTCATTTCCTGGCAGACGGACGATGCCGGCACCGGCGAATGGTGGCATTCGGCCATTGCCGCCTTCGAAAAACAGCATCCGGGCGTGAAAATCGAATTCACCAAGGCGGAACGCAGCTCCTATGCCGACACGATGACGACGCTTTTTGCGGCCAACCAGCCGCCGCAGATCGTGCATCTGGCGTCCTTCGAGTTTCAGATGTTCGCCGACAGTGGATGGTTGGAGCCGCTCGACCCGTGGCTGAAGAAGGACGGCATCGACATGACGGGCTGGGCCGGCCAGCAGAAATGCGAATGGAATGGCGAAACCGTCTGCATCATGACCAACTATTTCGGTTTCGTCATGGCCTACAACAAGAAGCTTCTCGAAGAAGCGGGCGTCGCGGTTCCGAAGACCTATGACGAGTTTCTGGCCGCGGCAAAAGCGACGACCAAGGATCTGAACGGCGACGGCATCATCGACCAGTTCGGCACAGGCCATGAAACGAAAGGCGGTCCGGGTCAATATCTGACGGAGATGCTGAACTACATCCTCGACGCTGGCGCCTACTGGACCGACAAGGACGGCAATATCACCATCGATACGCCGCAGATGGTGGAGGGTCTTTCACGCTGGAAAACCGTGATGAAGAGCGGGTTCAGCCCGGTCGACATGAGCGCCAGCGACGTGCGCAAGCTGTTTGCCGATGGCAAGATGGCGATGCGGCTTGATGGGCCCTGGCTTTACGGTACGACCGAAAAGGGTTCGGCCAAGGCTGATATCGTTTATGCCGCACCGCCGCTTCATCCGCCGCTTGGCGGTTCGTCCAATGTACTCGCCATGCCGGCCGATATTCCCGACGACCAGAAGGCATTGGTCTGGGATTTCATCAAGCTGACGATGTCACCGGAATTCCAGCGCAGCTATGCCACCCTTGGCGGCAACACCCCGCCAAGCCCGACGGCCGACGTCTCGGGTGTCGAAAAGACCATCCCGCATTTTCCGGTGCTGATCGAGACGATGAAGGCCGCGTCCGAGGCGGGGATCGACCGCATTCCGACCGGACTTGAACTCTTCTACAACGAGTTCAGCAAGATGGTGATGGAAGAAAGCCAGCGGATGATCATTCAGGATCTCGATCCGGCGGCGGTGGCGAAAACCATGCAGGCAAAGGCCGAAGCCATCAAGGGTTGATCCCGTTGTCTTGCCATGGCCCGGAAAGGGCCATGGCCATCATCCGCATCCGGCAGGAGGACCATCCATGACCGAACCCGTTCGGGCTGGGCGTCGCAAGTTCTTCGATCTTGCGCGCCCCAGCCGGCAACATCTCCTCGGCTATATTCTGATTGCGCCCGCAGTCCTGATGGTTGCCGCCATCATCGTCTGGCCGCTCGTTTTGGCCATCGACCTGTCGTTCCAGCAGGTCAAGATACCACGGCTTGGCGGTGCCAGCCGGCCGTTCTCGCTGAGCAATTACACATGGTTGTTCTCCTCGCCGGAATTCTGGCTGGCCTGCTGGGTGACGCTAAAGCTGGTTATCGTCGTAACCGCCGGCAGCGTCGCCGTCGGCCTCAGCACGGCGCTTCTCGCCAATAACCGCTTCAAGGGCCGCACCGTCGCGCGGCTGGGAATGGCGCTGCCCTGGGCGGTGCCGGAAATCATCGCGGTCGTCATCTTTGCATGGATGTTCGACACGTCCTTCGGCCTGTTCGGTTGGCTGGCGATCAAGCTCGGTTTCACCGACCAGATGATCCCCTGGGTCAGCAGTTCCACGGCCGCCTTCTGGGCCGTTGCCATCACCATGGTGTGGAAGGGCTTTCCTTTCGTGTCGATCATGTGTCTGGCCGGTCTGCAGTCCATTCCCACCGATTATTACGCCGCTGCCAAGGTGGATGGCGCCAGTGTCTGGCAGCGTTTCCGCTGGATCACCATGCCGTTGCTGATGCCGGTTCTCGGGGTCACGCTGGTGCTGACCCTGCTTTGGGTGTTCCGCGACTTTTCCATCATCAAGGTTCTGACCGGCGGCGGCCCGCTGCGTTCAACTCAGACGCTGTCGATCATGACCTATGACCAGGCCTTCCAGTATCACAACTTCGGTCGCGCCGCCGCCGTCGGCGTGCTGACGCTGGTGATCTGCATCATTGCCAGCCTGCTGATGCTCGGCCGGCGCTCGAAATCAATCTACTGAGGAGGCTTTGATGAAACGTAGCT
The DNA here is from genome assembly GCA_028659135.1 of Plantago lanceolata. NCBI lineage: Eukaryota > Viridiplantae > Streptophyta > Magnoliopsida > Lamiales > Plantaginaceae > Plantago > Plantago lanceolata. Next base: position 139,839 of record JAQRGC011569009.1, on the reverse strand, counting down.
TTGCCCAGAGCCTTGCCCTCTACGCGACGGTGATCTTTACGCTGGTGATGATCCTGTTCCCGGTCTACTGGCTGCTGGTTACCGCCCTTTCCACCACCGACGAACTCTACCGCCTGCCACCGACTTTCTGGCCGGACGATCCGCAATGGGACATTTTTGCCCGTGTCTGGGCGGCAAAGCCGATCCTTCTGTGGCTGTGGAATTCGATGCTTGCCGCTGTCGGCTCGGTTGCGCTGTCGATGCTGGTTTCGGTCAGCGCCGGTTACGCCCTGTCCCGCTATTCGATGCGGGGCGGCGCCACCATGGGAATGTTCGTTCTCACAGCCAAGATGTTGCCCGCCACGCTACTCGTCATCCCGCTGTTTTCGATCTTTTCGAGCTTCGGTTTGATCGGCAGTCTATGGACGCTTGTGCTTGCACATTCGACCATGATCATTCCCTTCGCAACCTGGATGCTGAAGGGTTATTTCGACACGATCCCCAAGGAACTGGAACAGGCTGCCATGGTCGATGGCTGCTCGCCGATCGGCGCCATGGTGCGTGTCGTGCTTCCCATCGCAACACCGGGGCTTGCTGCCACCGCGCTTTACGCCTTTGTGCTCAGCTGGGCCGATTACGCCTATGCGCGCACCTTTCTGGTCAACTCGCCGGACAACTGGACCGCCAATCTCGGCATCACCACGATGCAGGGCGAATATGTCACCTATTGGAACGACATCTCCGCCGCATCGGTGTTCATCGCGCTGCCGATCATCGCAATCTATCTGTTCCTTGAACGTTATTTGGTCGGCGGTTTGACCGCTGGCGCGGAGAAATAAGCATGGCCAATATTTCCATTCGCAACGTCAGCAAGTCCTATGGCGCGCTCAACGTGCTCAGGCCCTTTTCGCTTGAGATCGAGAACGGCGAGTTCGTGGTGCTGGTTGGACCTTCCGGTTGCGGCAAGTCGACGATGTTGAAAATCCTTGCGGGTCTCGAACCGGCAAGCGAAGGGCAGATCTTCATCGGCGACAATGAAGTCACGGATCTGGCGCCCGGGGACCGCGATATAGCCATGGTGTTTCAGAATTATGCGCTCTATCCGCATCTGACGGTTCGCCAGAACATCGGCTTCGGGCTGAAGATGCGCGGCACGGACAGGCATGAGATTGACCGCCGGGTCGACGATGCGGCGCGCATTCTGGAAGTGACGCCCTATCTGGATCGTAAGCCCAAGGATCTGTCAGGCGGTCAGCGGCAGCGCGTCGCGCTTGGTCGCGCCATCGTGCGCCAGCCGCAAGCCTTCCTCATGGACGAGCCGCTGTCCAACCTCGATGCCAAGCTGCGTGTCCATATGCGTGCCGAAATCGGCGCTTTGCACAAACGCATCGGGGTCACTACCGTTTACGTTACGCATGACCAGGTGGAAGCCATGACCATGGCGGACCGGGTCGTGATCATGCAGGGCGGCATCATCCAGCAGATTGCCGCACCAGACGAACTGTTCAACAACCCGGCCAATCTTTTCGTTGCCGGTTTCATCGGCTCGCCGGGCATGAACTTCCTCAATGCGCAACTGCGTGACGGCACTGTTACCCTGTTTGGGCAACATGTTTCCGTGCCGGGCGCGACTGATCGCCAAGGCAGCGTGATCGTCGGTCTGCGGCCGGAACATCTCGTTCTCGGCGATGCGCCGGTCACCTTCGATGTTCACCCGACGCTGGTGGAAAGCCTCGGATCGGAAAAATACGTCTATTTCGACGCGGAAGGCGCAAGGGTGGCCGATGGCGAGGAGGGCAAGTCCAAGGGTCTGATCGCGCGCGTCTCGCATACCGGCAATCTTCCTGGCAACGAGGCACTCCGGCTCGGTTTCGATCCGGCCAAGCTTTATCTCTTCGATGCAAAGACCGGAGAACGGCTATGATCCTCGTCACCGGATCGGCGGGCCGTGTCGGTCGTGCCGCTGTCGCCGCCTTGCGTGCACAGGGCCGCACCGTTCGCGGTTTTGATCTCAGGCCATCGGGAACCGGCGGCGAGGAAGTCGTCGGGTCGCTGGAGGATGCGCAGGCACTGTCCGAAGCGATGAAGGGCGTGAGCGCCGTCCTGCATCTGGGAGCCTTCATGTCCTGGGCTCCGGCGGATCGCGATCGTATGTTCGCTGTCAATGTCGAGGGTACGCGCCGGCTTCTGGATGCCGCTTCAGCATCTGGCCTGCGGCGTTTCGTGTTCGCTTCCTCAGGCGAGGTCTATCCGGAAAACCGACCGGAATTCCTGCCGGTCACCGAGGATCATCCGCTTTGCCCCAATTCGCCCTATGGCCTGACCAAACTTTTGGGCGAAGAGCTGGTGCGCTTTCACCAGCGAAGCGGCACCATGGAAACGGTGATCCTGCGGTTTTCGCATACGCAGGATGCGGCGGAACTGCTGGACGAAGGGAGTTTCTTTTCCGGTCCCCGGTTTTTCCTGCGGCCACGCATCCGCCAGCAGCAGAATTTCGGAAACGTTGCTATCGCCGAATTGCTCCAGTCCCGAGATATCGGTGAGCCGTCGCACATTCTGTCGCGCAACAAAAACGGCCGTCCATTCCGTATGCACATTACCGATACGCGAGACATGGTGGCAGGAATTCTGCTCGCTCTCGATCACCCCGAGGCGGCGGGCGGCATCTTCAATCTCGGCGCGGATGAACCCGCCGACTTCGCCGTGCTTCTGCCGAAGATTGCGGCGCTGACCGGCCTTCCCATCGTGACAGTCGATTTTCCCGGCGACGGCGTTTATTACCATACGTCCAACGAGCGGATCAGAAACACTTTGGGGTTTGAAGCAGAATGGACGATGGACCGGATGCTGGACGAAGCGGCGGCCGCAAGGCTGGGGCGACTCGCGAAGGAGCAGAGGCGATGAAGCCCGAGACGCCGGGCGGCACGGCGGCGCTGGCCAAGGGGCTAACCCTGCTCGATATGGTTGCCGACGCGCAGGAACCGCTACGTTTTGCCGAGTTGTTGCGCGCCTCCGGCCTGCCGAAGCCGACCTTTGCACGCATCCTGCGCACCCTTATCGCCTATGGTCTCGTCCGTCAGGATGCGGCCCGGGGCACTTATGTTCTGGGCCAGCGTTTTCTGGAAATGTCCCATAGGGTCTGGGAGAGTTTCGATCTCGTCTCGGCGGCAACCCCGGAACTCGAGCGGCTGGCGGCCGAACTGGGGGAAACGGTTGCGCTGTGCCGGCTTGACGGCACGATGACGCAATATCTGGCCGAACGTTCGCCGAATGGCCTTTCTGTGCGCGTCGAGGTGGGGCGCCGCGTCCCCCTGCATTGCACAGCACCCGGCAAGGCACTGCTCGCCTTTCAGGACCCCGCCGTCGGCCGCGCCCTCTTGGACCGTCTGACGCTGGATGCGCAGACCCCGAAAACCATCACCACGCTCGATGCGCTCCAGGCCGACCTGACGTTGACCCGGGCACGTGGTTATTCGATTTCTTATGAGGAGCACTTGCCAGGTGTAAATTCGGCGGCCGCGCCTGTCATGGGTCGCGACAATACGCCGATCGGGGTGCTTGTTGCGCTTGGCCCTTCATCGCGGCTCAGTTCCTCCAATATCCATCCAGCCGGGCGCGAATTGATTGCTGCCGCCCGCCGTATCACGGGTGCGGCTGGGGCTGTCGCCATTAGTTCCAGGCCCAGGCCCCGGTCTGTCACCGGCCGTCCGAGTGCCGAGCTGAGTTGCGTCTTGCCATGGGGCGCACAGCTTGGCGAGAGTCCAGTGTGGCACGATGGCGAAAATACGCTCTACTGGGTCGATATTCTTCATCCCGCTGTCCACCGGTTTGATCCAGCGAGTGGCCGGAACGAAACCTGCGAGACCGGGAAGTTGGTCAGCGCGGTCATTCCGGTTCGCGGTGAGCGTCTGCTGGTGGCGTCTCAGGATGGGATCGAATGGCTGGATTTTGCATCAGGTCGCCTCACACCCTTCGTCAGCCCGGAGGCAGGCATCGTCGACAACCGCTTGAATGATGCCAAATGCGGGCCTGACGGTGCGATATGGGTGGGATCGATGAGGATTGACGCCTCCAAGCCCACGGGTGCGCTTTATCGTATCAGCACCGATGGCGCATTCGAACGCAAGGAAGGCGGCATCATTGTCTCCAACGGCCTCGGCTGGAGCGCGGATGGGAAAACCTTCTACTTTGTTGACACGGTACCTGGCCTCATCCACGCCTATGATTGCGATCCCGCGACCGGAACGCTGTCGGGATGCCGCGAATTCGCACGCATTCCCGTCGCTGACGGCCGGCCGGACGGTCTTGCGGTGGACGCGGAAGGAGGGGTCTGGTGTGCGATCTGGGATGGCTGGTCCGTGCGCCGTTATCTTCCAAACGGGAAGCTCGACCAGGTAATTGAGATGCCGGTGCCCCGTCCCACCAGCATCGCCTTTGGTGGCCCGGATCTGTCGACGCTGTTCATCACCAGCGCCCGCACCCGCCTGCCGGCCTCGACACTCGCCGACGCGCCTCTGTCAGGTGGACTGTTTTCCTGCCGCCCGGGAGTTTCCGGTGCGCATGTCTCATTGTTCGAAGGATAAAGGATGAACCTTCAAAACATCTTTGACCTGAAGGGCCGCGTGGCGCTCGTTACCGGTTCAAGCCGTGGGATAGGAGCGGCGATTGCCGAAGGGCTGGCCGGGGCAGGTGCCCATGTCATCCTGCATGGCGTCAAGCCGGGCGCCACAGCGGCTGTACATGAGCGGATTGTTACGCACGGGGGAACGGCGGATCATCTGGCAGGCGATCTCTCCGAAGTCGGGGCTGGTCGGGATCTTATCGAGCGAGCAGAGGCGATCGCACCACTCGATATCCTTGTTATCAACGCCAGTGCCCAGATCAATGCCCCTCTATCGGCGCTGACGCCAGGTGATCTGGCGTTTCAACTGGCGGTCAATCTGGGCTCGACGGTCGACATGCTGCAGACGGCACTGCCGCGAATGTCGGCTCGGAAATGGGGCAGGATCGTCTCCATAGGATCAGTCAATCAGCTAAGGCCCAAAAGCGTCGTTACCGCCTATGCGGCGACGAAGGCCGCACAGCACAATTTAATTCAAAGTCAGGCTAGAGATTATGCCCGCGACAACGTGTTGCTCAATACTCTCGCTCCTGGCCTCATCGATACGGACCGCAACGCTCACCGCCGCATCGAGGACCCGGAGGGCTGGAATGAATATGTAAGCGCGTTGAACTGGATGGGGCGGGCCGGACGACCGGAAGAGATGGTGGGGGCAGCTGTCTTTCTGGCGTCGGAGGCATGTAGTTTCATGACGGGCGAAACGATTTTTCTCACCGGAGGTTATTGAGCGGGCGGATATTGAAAAAATGCAAAATGTCCCGAACGCAGGTGTTGGCCCAGCAACTTTTGCGGTGATCGTCTGGAGAGGTCGTCATTCTAAAAACCAGCGCCGATAATGTGGCGATTGTGCGGGCCTGGCTTCGACGTTGTCATCACCGAACTGCCGCATACTATCGTCCACTCATGCGTCTGCTTGATTTGCCGAACATCATCCTGACGCCGCATGTGGCGTGGGTAAGAAGCGCAGCGGTCCAGTCGCTGGTCGATCAGCTGATCGACAATGTCGCGGCGTTCTAGCGCGCCCTTCGTTTGACCGTTATAGCTTCTCATGTAATCGAGAAATGCGCGCATGGCGGCACGTGGGAGGCGGGTCGTAAAAACCATTGCGGTAGGAGAGTGTCCATTGGGAGGAAGCTTCGCCAGCCGGCCGATTTCCTTTCAGGTGTCGCTGTACCTTCTAACGTTCAGCGGTCGAAGTTTCCCAGATATCGGGCAGGCGATGTGCCAAGCGCTTTCTTGAACATGGTTATGAATGCAGAGACGGATTGATATCCAAGATCCCCCGAAACCTGCTGCACCGTTGCCCCCGCTGCAAGGCTTCGGATTGCGACAATCACCTGCAATTGTTGTCGCCAGCGGCCGAAGGTAAGGCCCGTTTCGCTTTGAACGAGACGGGCGAGCGAATTCTCACTCATCGCCACTCGTTTTGCCCATTGCGCCATCGTACTGCGATTGGATGGATCGTCTGCCAGCTCGGATGCGATGCGTGCAAGCCGGGGCTCGTCCGTCAGCGGGAGGTGAAGATGCTCGACCGGCATCCGCGACAATGCCGACAGAAGCAGCGTTTCCATGAGCTCTAAGTCAGCAGTCGCGGCAGCCGATTGGTCGGCCATCTCGATGATCAGTTCCCTGACGAGCGGAGACAGGGAAAGCGTGCAGCACCGGTTCGGCAGATCGGCAGCCCCCGGCTCGATGAACAGGAAGAACAAACGTGCGTTGGCGGTGGCCACATTGCTGTGAAGCATGCCCCCTGGAACCCAGACGCCACAATGAGGCGGAACCATCCACATGCCGCTTGGGACGCGACAAGTCACGCCTCCCAGCAGCGGCATGACAAGCTGGCCCTTACGGTGCTGGTGTTCGGGAGCCTCGCGTTCATTCTGAGACACGTCGATCCTCACAGCGCGAACGCGCGATGAAGAGCTTTCGACATCATGGTCGGCGAGGGCACCGGACAGGGATAGTGGTGGCTGGGGGTATTTAGTGATCATTAGAGGGAATATCTAAATTCGTCCGATCGGTTTGTCGATAGGGTCATCTCGCAAGAAGCTGGAGGGTGATCATGGCACTTCAAAAACACAACGACCGCTGGTGGTCGGATATCGTCCGGACCGAAATTCGTCTGACCTCGAAAGGACCTCGCAGGCTCTGCATCCTGCCCCCATCCCTGATGGGGACAAGGCCGGATCGTGCCGCTGTTCTGAAAAGGATTACAGGCATTCTTTTTTCGAAAGCCCGAGCATTACTTGCCCGCCAGCCTCCGGCCATGTCGACTGTTGTGCGCGCTGACCCTGTCGAAGCCTATCTGCAAGCCTGCCTCGCTGCACCATTCTTTTTCTATGTGTCGCCAGCGACCTACGGCCTCGCAGACAATGTTACCACTGATGAAAAAGGCATCGAGCGCAAGGCCACACTGCCGGGGGATGAGGTGTGAGTTCCCGGCCAGTTGTCACCAGCGGGAACGTCATCTTTTCGCTGAAAACATTTCTTGCGGCCATGGCGGCATATCTTGCAGCCATCTGCTTCGATCTCAACCGGCCGTCCTGGGCGGTTGCAACCGTCTACATCGTCGCTCATCCCCTGTCCGGCGCGATCTCGTCAAAATCGGCATATCGGCTGCTGGGCACAATCATCGGCGGTGGTGCAACGATCCTCATGGTCCCGAATCTTGTGAACGAACCTATACTTCTTTCCGGCGCGATCATCCTGTGGGTCTCCGGGTGTACCTTCGTCAGTCTCCTTGATCGCACACCGCGTAGTTATATTTGCCTGTTGGCGGGCTATACCGTGCTTCTTGCAGGACTGCCGCTCGTCAACGCTCCGGTAAACACCTTCGATATTGTCGTTTCCCGCACCGAGGAGGTCGGCCTCGCAATCATCTGCGCGTCGATTGTCAGTCACGTTGTTTTTCCGGTTCACGTGGGGACGACCCTTCTCAACCGGATTGATGGATGGATGGCCAGGGCGCAGGAGCTTTTCGAAGCCACAGCAACCGGAAAAAAGGACGGAAACCAAAGCCGGATGGAACGCCACGCCCTGGCGGCAGAGGCTGCCGATCTGCGGTCGTTCGCGGTTCATCTTCAATATGACGGATCCAGATACCAAAGCAGAGTGGCACTGGTATGGTCGCTGCAGCACCGGATGCTTTCCTTTCTGCCGCTACTGAGCGAACTGGAGGATTTGCGACGATCACTGGGCAGGTTTGACCCGGCTGGCCGGGAAAAGGCATTGACGATAATTGCCGAGATGGATTCGAGACCGAGAGGCTCCTCCTCCACGATCGATGCGCTCGCCTTCTCCACCTCGCCTCCGACATGGGAAAAACTTCTTCTCGTCAAATTTGCCCGAGATCTGCGGGCTGTTGTTCGGCTCTCTGACGAGTGCCTCACTCTTCGAAAATCCATTGAAGATGAGGGCGGACGTAGAGCGGCTGGCGCGTCTGACAGAATGCCTGCACCGCATCGGGATATCGGAATGGCTTTGCTGTCATCGCTGACGGTTGCAGCATGCCTTGTCACCTCTCTCTTCTTCTGGATCGCAACGGGCTGGTCCGACGGGGTTACCTTCGCCCAGATATCGGGCGTCCTTTGTTGCCTCCTCGCCACCATGGATGATCCGGTCCCTGCCATGCGCAAGTTTGTCAATGTGACGATCGGTGCGGCGATTGCGGCATTCATCTACGGCTTTGCGATCCTTCCGGCAGTCGACGGTTTTGCGTCGCTCGCCGCTGTTTTGGGACTATTTCTGATACCGGCGGGCCTATGTCTCGCAGTGCCTTCGCTTGCCCTCGTCGGCATGGGTCTTTGCATAAATTTTCCGCTGCTTCTTACCCTTCAGGCCTATCCAGCGACAGACTTCATCAGCTTCGTCAATGCCGCAGCGGCGACCATACTCGCAATGGTCTGGACGATCACGGTTTGCAGCCTCCTTCGATCCGTGCGAAGCGAGACAAATGACAGAAGGCTTTTTTCTGTTATCCGGAAACATGTCGTAAGCATCGCGGTTGGCAAGCAATCCGACGTCCTGGTCACCCACCATCGCATGATCGACGTTGCCGGCCTGTTAGCCTTACGAATGGCAAAACGACCAGCGGTCTTGGAAATTGGCGACTGCGACCTCTTGAGGGAGGTCCGGGCAGGGCTGCATCTGCTTGCAATGCAGGAGCTTGTGCCCAAGGCTTCGAACGGTATCCGGCTCGCCGCCAAACCGGCCTTTCAGGCGGTCGCAGCCCTGTACGGTGCCCGTGCCGCTAAAGGTGAGGGCTCCGTGGAAAAGGCGGTGCAGGCGCTGGATGGTATGATCCTTTCCCCCGCGGCCGCCACCGCGATGGATACCGAGCTTCTGATGCGCGCCGTTGCACTTCGCCTCTGCATTGCTCCGGACGCTTACGCTCCCGTTTACCCAACAGCCGGGGCGGGGAGGAAGCCCGCGTGACGGAGCAGGTCGAACTCTATGGCGTCTTTCTGCCCTCGCTCGCGGCTCACGCATTGTTTGCGTATGCAGCCCTGCGCCTTCTCACATCGCTTCTCGGCAAGATCGCATTCTACCGTATGGTTTGGCACCGCTCACTGTTTAACCTTGCGCTGTACATTACCATTGTCGGCGGATTTTCTGCCGCTATCAACTGGTTTCAATGACATGAAAAATCTGACGCTCACCACGGGTCAAGTGCTTCTAACCCTGTCGATGACGGCATGTGCTGCGATTCTGGGCTGGCACTTGTGGTCTTTCTACATGGAGGCGCCATGGACCCGTGACGCCCATGTCCGCGCTGATATCATCCGATTGGCACCAGATGTTTCCGGGCCTGTCGCCGAGGTTCTGATATCAGACAATGCGCAGGTGGAAAAAGGAACGCCGCTGTTTCGCATTGAAACGGATCGCTTCTGCCTCGCGCTGCGCGAGGCAGAAGCGAAGGTAACGGGTAGCAGGGCGGCTGCGGAGATGGCGAAAACCGATTTCGAGCGGTATCAATTGCTTGCCTCAAAGGAAGCAGCCAGCCTGAAGGAGCGACAGCAAGCGGAAAGCCGGATGTATCAGGCAGAGGCCGCCTATCGATCTGCACTGGTCGCGCGGGATCTGGCAAAGCTGAACCTTGAGCGGACAATCGTGAGAGCGCCGGCGTCCGGGGCAATTACGAACTTTTCCCTGCGCCGAGGTAACTATGTCCTGGCTGGAACTGCGGTGGGCGTCCTGGTGGAAAAAGAATCCATCTATCTTGCAGGGTATTTTGAAGAGACAAAGCTACCGAGAATCCATATCGGTGATCCAGTTACGATCAATATCATGGGTGAAGCCCAATCGGTCACTGGGCATGTCGCGGGAATTGCTGCGGGGATCGAGGATCGGGAACGAAGCGATAGTGCGGGTTCGCTGGCAAGCGTGACGCCGACATTCTCATGGGTTCGACTTGCCCAGCGAATCCCGGTGCGGATCGAGATCGATGAGGCTCCGGCGACGGTTCGGCTGGTCGCGGGAAGGACGGCGACCGTTTCGATTGAGCAAAAGCGGGACCAGGCGGCACCTCCTCTCCCATTGCCCTCCGCCATCACACCCTGATCGCTACCAAAGCCGAGTTCTAAGGCAATGCCGAAGCGCAGGGTCTAACGGCAGGCTGAGGCGGAACCGGTCGTCGCAGAGACCGTTCACTCAACGATTTCAGGGGAAGCGCGATGTTTGAAAATTTCAAGCTGGAAATGATCACGGTTCCGGAAACAACGCTCCGGGTTCGCCATGGCGGAAGTGGTCCACCGCTTCTTCTGCTGCACGGACATCCGAGAACACACACAACCTGGTACAAGGTGGCCCCCATCCTGGCCGAGAAGTTCACGGTTGTTTGCCCCGATCTGCGAGGTTTCGGGAAGTCTGGCAAGCCGGCTAACCCGTATGATCATGAAGCATCGTCAAAGCGGGCCAAAGCTCGTGACTGTGTCGCTCTCATGGAACATCTCGGCTTCAACCGGTTCTTTCTCTCGGGCCACGACCGCGGCAGTTACACCGCATTTCGTACTGCGATGGACCACCCTGAAAGGGTTGAGAAGCTCGCAATCCTTGATGGGGTTCCGATCCTGGAAGCGCTGGAGCGATGCAATGTTAGCTTTGCCACGCATTGGTGGCATTGGTTTTTCTTTGCTCAACACGACAAACCCGAGCGGGCCATTCTTTCTGATCCCTTGGCCTGGTATGGCGGCAGCGAGGCTTCCATGGGAAAGGGAAACTTCGCGGACTTCCGCTCGGCTGTTGAAGACCCCGCGACTGTCCGGGGAATGCTGGGTGACTATCGCGCGGGTGTTCACATAGACCATCTCCACGATCTTGATGATCGAAATTCCGGAAAAAGACTGACGTGCCCGCTTCATGTCCTGTGGTCACTGCAGGACGATCTGGAAATGTTGTATGGAGATGTGCCGGCGGTATGGCAGCCCTGGTCGAGCCTTCCCGTTTCGGGCCGGGGAATAGAGAGCGGACATCACATGGCAGAAGAGGCCCCTGTTGAACTGGCGCGTGAGCTCATCTCATTTTTCAAAGCGTGAAGACATCGATCGCGCCCATCCCTTGCCGAAGAAATGATCAGCATTGTCGCTGGGCCGGTTGGCACGACGCTACGTGATCCGTTGGTCTCATAAGAGCGAACACCTGCAAACAATCGTATCGGAGTTCTGCGCTACTTCGGTGCGATCAAGACAACCGTGACCTCAATCCGGAACGCAGCAGGATCATGAAGGCGGGTGCGCCGATAATAGCGGTGATGATGCCTGCCGGAAGTTCGAGCGGCGCGATAATGCTGCGACCGACGGTGTCGGCAAAAGCCAGCATCACTGCGCCCAGCATCATTGCGATAGGGAGATTTTTTGCGTGGCGTGCTCCGGTAAGAAGTCGAGCCGCGTGCGGTGCGAGCAAGGCAACGAAACTGACGGCCCCGATGGAAGAAACGGCGATCGCCACCGCACAGGCGGCATAGACCATCGCGTATTTGCTCGCGGTTCCCGTCGCCAGGCCCAGTGAGCGGGCCTTTTCATCCCCAAGCAAAAAGGCGTCGAGATGGCGACTGAACAACAGGCCTATAGCCGACAATGCAAAAACCCACGGCATCAGCATGGAGGCGTCGGCGTAGCCGCGGGCGTGCGTCGAGCCGACGAGCCAAGAAAGTGCCTGAGCCGTTTGCAAGCGCGCCTCCACGACAATGATTGTTGCGGCCGCGCCCAGGCTTGCGGCGATTGCGACACCAGCCAGAACCAATTTTTCCGGAGAATTCTTCGGCGCCAGCAACCGGAGCAGCAAAAGCACGGTGATGGCCCCCAACAGAGCGACGGCCTGGAAAGTTGGCGTTGCTGGTGAAAGTCCCAGCAGGAGTGCGACGAGGCTAAACAACGCTGCTCCCTGTGTAAGGCCCAGCGTCTCTGGCCCGCAGAGCGGGTTGCGCGTCACCGCCTGAAGGACCGTGCCAGCAGCAGCGAGCAACGCGCCACAGCCGAGTGCGACAAGAAGGCGAGGCGCGCGCAGGTCGAGGTTTCCTGTCACCTCGGCAAGTGTCAATGATATTCCGTCGCCTGTCGCGAGACTTGCCGCCATCGTCAACAGGCCCAAAGCGACAAGGGCTCCAACGGCGAGGAGGAAAGGTGGGGGCGCGATGCCTATGGGCAAACCTATGCGGCGCTCCCCCCCGATCTTTGCCCTGCGCAGCAGGAATAGCATGACCGGTGCACCGAGGCAGGCAATCGCAACGCCTGTAGGTATGGTCGTGCCATTGCGCGCCAAAGATTGCGTGGCGACATCTGCAAGGAGGAGGCTGTTTGCTCCCCAAACCGCTGAAAGCGGCAGGTGGCGGTGATGCCGGCTTATACCCAATGCGCGCAATACGTTCGGGACTGCAAGGCCGACGAAGCCGATGGGCCCTGCAAGGGTTACGGCGCAGCCGCAAAGAAGAACGCCGATGAGCAGACCGAAAAGCGTGACGGCCCGTGTTACCCCCAGACTGGCCGAACCCTTGTCGCCCAGTCCCAGCAAGTCGAGGGCGCGCGCCATCACGATGAGCGCCACGAAGGACAGGAGCACCAACGGGGTTGCTGTTGCGGTTCTGGACCATCCGGTCTGGTCCAGAATGCCGGACGACCAGAGTAACAGACCGGACGCCCGTTCGTCAGCAATAAGCACGATTGCCGATGACACCGCGGAAAAACAAAGCGACACGGCGACACCGGAAAGAGCCAGCCGGCCCGGCGGGGCTTGAAAGCCGCCGGCCAGTGCAAGGCACGCGGCCGCGCCAGCAAGGCCGCCCGCGCTCGTCACTACGATGGGCGGCAGAGACAAGGGAAGCAGCAAGGTCGATACGACGAGGAACAGCTGCGCGCCACTGGTTACGGACAGTATATCCGGAGCCGCCAAAGGGTTCCTCAAGACGGTCTGAAGAACCGAACCTGCTAGTGCAAGCGCGGCGCCAGTTGATATCGCTGCGACCAGACGGGGCGCCCGAGTTGTTTCCAAAATTGCCTGCGCTATCGTCTCAGGGCCTGTCGGAAAAAGAAACACATCCCTCCAGCCGACCAGCCTGCTTCCCACTCTCAATTCCAGCGCTGCCAGGACCAGCAGAAGGACCACGCCGACGGACCAGACAAGGGCTGGAGCAAATCGACGAAGGGGGAGGCAAGACAAATTCATATTTGAGCCAAGGCCTGACGGCTTTGCCGGTTGCCGGCGCCGATCCAGTCGACCATGCAGTAGGTTCGCCCGCTTCCATCTGGATGTGGCACGAGATCGACGTGGCACTCAAAGGCTTGCTGCAACAGGTCAGTCCGCAGCACCTGATGCGTCGGCCCAGCCGCAAGAACCTGACCCTTTTGCATCAGGACGACGTCATTGGAGATATCCATGACTTGATTGAGGTCATGAAGCACCGCGATGATCGTAAGACCTTCCTCTGTGTTGAGTTTGCGCAGGAGGGTCAGCAATTCGGCCTGGTGTCTGATGTCGAGAAAGCTCGTGGGCTCATCAAGAAAAAGGATGCGCGGCTCCTGCGCCAAAGCCATCGCCAACCAAGCTCGCTGCCTTTCACCGCCGGACAGGGTCGTGAGTTGCCTCGCACGCAAATTTTGAAGGCCGACGCGAAAAATGGCGCTTTTGATAATCCTGCGGTCCCGTGTCGACAGTCGACCAAGCCAGGGACGGTGAGGATAACGGCCTTGTTCAACGAGTTCTTCGACGCTCAGGCCGGTGGGAACCTCTGGTGTCTGGCTCAGGACGGCAACCTGGCGGGCGACGGTGCGTCGTGACAACGCGTTGAGCGGCTGCCCGGACAAGCGGATTTCGCCTTCCGTCGGGTATTCGAGTCCGGCGAGGCATTTGAGAAGCGTGCTTTTACCGGAGCCGTTCGCGCCGCATATGACGGTAATCCGGCCTTCAAGCGCAACGGCATCGACCTTTCGGAGCGCTTGAGCCTGATCATAGACGACGCTGAGACCAAACGCCTGAGCCGCGATGGCCTGCGTCCTCTGTTTGCTCGGCGGCCTGTTCATCCTGCCACCTCACGCATGGCCTTGCGAAGAGAGGACAAGCTGCGATAACCGACGTCCGCCGCTGCCTCCTCCAGGCGCGCTCCCTCGGCCTGGCGGCGCATGACATGCGCCATGCGCAAGCGACGCCGCCATTCGGCGAAACTCATGCCGGTCTGAATTCGGAATTTCCGGGTCATGGTGCGCCTGCTCATGCCGAGATTGTCTGCCCAGCGATCTATATCGAGATCGAGCGACGGTGTTTCAGAAAGATCCCGACACAGCCGTTGCAATCGCTTGTCACTTGGCATTGGAAGCGCAAACGGGCCTTCCTGCGCATTTGCGATCTCCTCGAGCATCAGTGCCGCGAGATGTCCGCCGCGGCCATTTTCGTCATAAAGGGTCGGTTCGTTCAAAAACGCCCCAACCGTTGCCGAAAGGAGTGTGGAGGTTGAGATGACACGCGTCGGCTCCCATGGCATGGCGACGCCTGGATCCGGTTCGATGTAGACCGACTGCATGGAGACCCGCCCGTGTGAATGAACGGCGTGCGGTATCTCCGGGGTAATCAGCAAACCGTAACCACAGGGGATGATAAATGAGGTGTCGGGGGTACGGGCGGTCATGAATCCGTCGATGATCTGTAACAATTGGCCTCGGCGATGGCTGTGCCAGCCAAAATCGACGCTTTGCTCGTAGGTCCGTGCCATGGCAGCGACGGGCCGCGGCACATTTTGAAGGTCGGCTGCCCTTTGCGGCTGTTTCATCATGGTTCCAGGCGATGGGATTTCTCATAGCAGTCTCACGACCGCATCCAACGCAGAGAGCCATAATCGCGCAGCGTCTATATTTCAAAAGGAAAGATTGGCCCGACAAAACAGAAAACTACGATTTGGCCAGATAAGGCCACTAAATGGCCCGGAAAAGCTCGATTTTGACCTGACAATGCTGATAAAAAAAGTCTAGTTAAGCGGCCAAGCGTGCGGGATTTGGCAAACACTGCGGACAGTCCGGGGTACCCTTCGCGCAGTATTCCTATCACAGGTCCTCGAATGCAGAACACCGTCCTTCGCCTTCGCACATCAACCCGCCACGTCACCAGACAGCGGCTCCTGTTTTTCGTGTCGGGCGTTGCGTTGAGCGCGCTCGTCTTCCAGAAGGATACGGCTGAGGCACAAGAGACAAATGCTTCCACCGTGCTTCAGCCGATCGTTGTCCAGGGGACAGCGGCGACAAAAGGGGCCCGTGTCGAACAACGTGGCTACGTAGCAACGCAGTCGGCTTCAGCCACCAAGATCACGACGGCGATAGCCGAGACACCGCAATCTGTCTCCGTCGTGACCCGCGGCGCCATGACCGATCGAGCCGTACAGACGGTGGCGGACAGCTTGCTCTATAGCGCGAATGTCAACGGCCAACGCTACGGAAACGATCCCCGTTCCGATTACTTCAGCATTCGCGGCTTTGGCGCCGATCTTTATCTCGACGGCTTGCGCGTGCCACAGATTGCAAACCAGACAGGCGGCTATGCTGGCTTTCGCGTGGAGCCTTACTTCCTTAATCGGGTGGAAGTGCTGCGCGGACCAAGTTCCGCGCTTTTCGGCCAAACGAATGTCGGCGGCGTTGTCAACATGATCAGCAAGGATCCATCAGAGACAGCTGGCGGAGAAGTCTACACCCGTTTCGGAAGTTACAAACAGAAGGAAGCGGGGTTTGACGTAACCGGCCCTCTCGGTGCGGATTCCGATCTCACCTATCGCTTGGAAGGCATTATCCGCGACAGCGAAACAATGAACGATTTCGGAAAAAACGACCGTTTCGCCATAAGCCCGACGGTCAGGTGGTCGCCGGATGAAGATACCAGTCTCACGGTATATGGCGCTTACATGAAGGATGACGCTGGCCAGGTGCCCTCGCTTATTCCTGCCGTCGGGAGCATCTATCCCAATCGTCTCGGTTTAACGATACCGCGCAGCTTTTCGGACGGAGATCCCTCGCTGGCGATCTACGACAAGGAAACGGCCTATATCGGATATCGGCTGGAACACGCATTTAACGACGATCTCGTTCTGCGCCAGAATTTCCGGTACTCGTACCTGGACGTCAATTATCAAAACCTTTTCGGCAATGGTCTTTCCGCTAACCAGCGCACGCTTTCACGCCTCGTCTACAATGCGCAGCCAACGCTCAACGCCGTGGCGTTGGACACCAATCTTGAGTACAGGTTCGACAGTGGGCCAATCAGCCATACGCTTCTCGGCGGTATCGATGTGCAGTGGCAAAACCTCGTCAACAGGACAGGATCACGCAGTGGCCCCACTCTCGACCTGTTCAACCCGGGTTACGGCATTGGCGTACAGCCGGCAGCACTGACGACACACCTTGATCAGACACAGCGTCAGGTTGGTTTTTATCTGCAGGATCAAATGGAACTCGGCGGCCTTCGTCTGACCGTTGGCGGTCGCCAAGACTATGTCAGTAACGACTCCGACAGCACCGCTCTTGCCAGCGGTCTTACCACCCGATACCGGCAGGACGATTCAGCTTTCACGGGCAGGGTTGGTGCCGCTTATGTCTTCGATAACGGCCTTGTACCCTACGCGCTATATTCAACGTCCTTCTCCCCGGTGCTGACATTGACGCCAACGCCGCTGAAGCCAACCAAAGGCGAGTTGAAGGAAGTCGGTGTGAAATTCGCGCCACAGGGGGACGATTTCAGCCTGACCCTGTCCGGGTTCGAGGCAACGCAACAGAATGTCGTCAATCGTGTTGCAAGCGTTTATTACCAGACTGACGAAGTGCGCGTTCGTGGGATCGAACTGGAGGCCAACGCCACGCTTTGGGACAGCCTCAACCTTACTGCGGCGGCGAGTTGGCAGGATCCTGTGGTAACCGAGAGCCAGACGCCAGCCCAGATCGGGAAGATGCCGTATACCGTTCCAAAGCAGCAGCAATCGCTGTTCGTGAGCTATGATCTGCCGATGCCAGATAGCTGGAACGGCAAATTGACGCTTGGTGCAGGTGTCCGTCGCATCGGCAAGACTGCCGGGGATACGGCGAACTCATTCTTCGTTCCTGGTTATACGCTGGTGGATGCATTTGCCCGTTACGAACATGATCGCTACTCGTTCCAGCTTAACGGGTACAATCTCGGCGACAAGACCTACGTCGCCGGTTGCAACACCCCCACGCAGTGCTATTACGGGCAGGGTTTGACCGTTGTCGGAACAGTGAGCGTGAAGTGGTAGCTGGTATTCGCAGACGATCGTTCTTGAGCGGCGCGGTGGCTTTAATGGCTGCGCCAGTGGCACTCGCCGCCTCAGGATCTTCACGCCTGGTCACGCTCGATTGGACTGCCACCGAGATTGCCCTTTGCCTTGGAATATCGCCCGTTGGGTGCACGGAAATCTCCGGCTACAGAACATGGGTCAATGTCGCAAATGAAGGCCTTTCGGACGCCGTTGACGTTGGACGACGACAGCAGCCAAGCCTGGAAGCGATCCGCAAATTGCAACCTGACCTCATCTTGACGTCTCGCTACCGGCACGCGTCCATCGCCCGTGCGCTCGGTAAGATCGCTCCGGTTCACCTGATCGACGATCAGGAAAACGACGGTGACATGTTGGTAAGCGTCTATCAGAGCGCCCGTCAGGCGGGCGCAGCACTTTCCCGATCGGATGATGTCGAAAGGCTCCTCGCACGTTTCGATGATGATATCGAAAACCTGAAATTGCGCGATGCCTGGCAGGCAGGCCGCAAGCTGGTTGTCGCGCAACCATTACCTGGCGTTCCGCGGTTACGGGTCTTTGCACCCAACGCCGCAATTTCGAGCCTTCTCAGGAAAATCGGTTTTGCCGATGGCATTGAAATGCCGGCGCAATCCTTCGGCTTTACGACAATCGATCTGGAAGGACTTGCGTCTCTCGATAGCGACAGCACCTTGTTCATCCTTGGCGAGTCCGTTCCGGCTGATCTTCTCCACGCTTCGCTCTGGCCTATGCTGCCTGTCGTTGCGCAAGGAAATGTCCGTTTGACTGGCACACCCTCCTGGCCGTTCGGTTCCACGGCCTCGTTGCAGCATCTGGCTCGCCAGATCGTCTCCCGGTTCGTTTAGGCGGGCGGGAGCGTATGCGAAGGTCAGAGGTTCTTGGCGAATTGCTGCGGCAACCGGCACACTCACAGTGGAGAGATTTCTTCCGGCGCAGGCGGCGTACCGACCTGACCTTCATTGAATTGCTGGAGCACGATAATCTCTTAGTGATACTCGGCAATTACGGTCGCCGACATGGGCCGAGCGCGCCCCTGGCCGCCGTTGCTGGCGAGTGGTCGAAGCGGTACTTCGCCAAGGTAATGAGACCGATTGCTACAGCTGCGATGCTGCTGGATTGGCGCATGCCTCTTACACCGGCAGACTTGAGCATTGACATCAGCGAAGAAGGGGAGATCGTCTCGCTTGGCCTGTCTGGTTTTGGTCGCCCGGTTCAAGCGAAATCAGCACAAGACCGTTTCGACTTTTTGTTCAGTGGCAATATCGAGGGAGTTATCCGAACTGTTTCGGATGTGAGCGGACTGTCTCGCAATGTCCTTTGGTCAAACGCGGGCAACATGTTCGAAGCCATCGCGCGCAGTTACGCCATGGAAAATCATTGCCCCGATGCGGGCGTGGCCGATGCGCTGGAACTGCTTGAATCGCCTCACATGGCAGATGGCTCACGTAATCCGCTTTTCAGACCCATCCTCTACCGTCAATACGAGGGCAAGCCAAAGCGTCTCCGCCGCATCTGTTGCATCCGATATCTGATTAACGGACTGGATTACTGCAAGACGTGCCCATGTCTGAATAGTCGCTCTAGTCCGATGCATGATGCGTGTTATCGCGATATGCACGATGGATCGACCAATGCCGACGGCAAGAAACAGAGCTAAGGACTTTGAATTCACGGGCCGGGCTGCAAGGATTTCGCTGCATCTTTATGCGATTGTCTCACGAAATCGATAAATGCGCGCAAAGGCGCGGGCACAAGCCGCCGTCCGGAATAATAGAGGAACGGGCCGGAAAACCGCAGCCACCACTCTTCCATCACCGGTACCAGATCTCCTCTATCGAAGTGTGGCCTTAGCCAGTCTTCAAAAATATAAATGATGCCAGAACCGGCAATGGCTGCGTCGATACCAAGATCGGTGCCGCCGCCGAACTGAACAACGAGGCTACCTTTAGGATTTATGGCGATTTCTTCCCCATCGCGTTCGAATTCCCAGGAGGGAAGCGCGCGCCCCGAAAACCGGCCTAAAATACAATCATGCGAAAGCAGGTCTTGTGGATGTTGCGGTTTGCATCTTCTTGCAAGGTAACCCGGCGATGCGGCAAGGGCGTAGCGCTGCTGGCGCGGTCCGATCGGCAAAGCCACCATATCCTGCTCGAGCCGTTCGTCATAACGGATGCCTGCGTCGCAGCCGCTCTTTATGATGTCGACGAAATTCTCATCGGTCACGATTTCCAGCCTTATTTCCGGATAGGCCTTTAGGAACGGCGGCACGATCGGGGGCAGGACCAGCCTCGCAGCACTCATCGGAACATTGAGTCTGAGATCCCCCGAGGTGCGGCCGCGGCTGCTTTTCACCTCGTCGAGTGCCGATGCCACCTCTGCGAATGCGGGTCCGGTGCGCTCTAGCAAGAGACGTCCTGCATCCGTCAGGAGCACGCTGCGGGTTGTGCGATTGAATAGTCGTACCCCAAGGTCTTCTTCGAGACGCTTCACCGCATCGCTCAACGCCGAGGAGCTGACTCCACTTTCGCGCGCGGCCTGCCGAAAACCTTTGGATCTAGCCACCAGTAAAAACGCATTCAGATCAGTTAAATCCGACACCCAGCTCTCCAAACGTTAAAAACAATTGTCCGTCTTTACGGACAACCTGTCCGGATTATAGCTTCTTGTAGCGTATATGCCACCTGTCTATTTTGGAGGAACACAAGGAGATGGACCATGAGCACTATTGCAACTTCAGGAACCTTCACGCTTGGCGATCATACGGTGCGCCGGCTGGGCTATGGCGCGATGCAGCTTGCAGGCAAGGGCGTTTTCGGGCCTCCGAGCGATCGTCCAGAGGCCATAGCAGTCCTGCGCGAGGCGGTGGAAAGCGGCGTCAACCACATCGACACCAGCGATTTCTATGGCCCGCATGTTACAAACGAGATAATCCGCGAAGCTTTGCATCCCTATGACAACGACCTTGTGATCGTCACCAAGGTCGGCGCAGGCAGGGGCGCGGACGCTTCGTGGTATCCGGCGTTCTCGCGCGCGGAGCTGACACGGGCCGTTCATGACAACCTCCGCAATCTCGGAGTGGATGTGCTCGATGTGGTCAATCTGCGCGCTATGTTCGACGTGCACGGCCCCGCGGAAGGCTCATTGGACGAGCCTCTTGAAGTTCTGGCGGGTTTAAAGCAACAAGGACTGATCCGGCATATCGGACTGTCTAACGTCACGGCGAAGCAAATCGAGGACGCCGGAAAGATCACCGACATCGCTTGCGTGCAAAACCAGTACAATCTTGCGCATCGGCAGGACGAAACCTTAATCGACACACTCGCCTCCCGAGGGGTTGCCTATGTGCCGTTCTTTCCTCTTGGCGGCTTCTCGCCGCTGCAATCCGCTACCCTGTCTGACGTGGCCGCCCGGCTCAACGCCACGCCGATTCAGGTTGCGCTTGCCTGGCTTCTCCAGCGATCGCCGAACATTCTCCTGATCCCCGGCACATCGTCACGGGGACATCTGCGAGAAAACCTCGCCGCGGCCAGGATAGAGCTCCCCACGGAGGCACTGTTGGAGCTGGATAACGTGGCTGCTTAATGCCGCTTGTAGAAATCTGGGGAATTTGTCGACGGGTTGTCATCTGTCCTCACGGCCGCTTTTGGCAAATGCTGCCTAGTCAGCGTCGCCCCAGAAGCAGACATTCGCTGCCATTGTCAGGACAACTTCACTAAGGTGTCGAGGAAAGCGCGGACGGCCGGGTTTGACCGCCGACTCTCGGGCCACAGCGCCGTGATGTTGTGCCGTTCCACCGCATAATCGGCCAGAACCGGAATAAGCGCTCCACGCCTCACCCAAGTGCTGGCCATGAAATTGGTTGCCATTCCGATTCCGGCACCTGCTGCGATCGTCGCAAGCACGGCTTCGCTCGCGTCAACGATAATGCTAGAGGTGGGCACAATCTCCACCTCCCTGTCCCCTACGTGGAAAGGCCAGCGGAACAGCTGGCCGCTACTCTGGTAGCGCAGGCTGACAGTCTCGTGCTCTTCCAATTGGTCTGGACTGGTCGGCGGGCTGCGCCCGGCCAGATATTCGGGCGAGGCATAACAGCATAGCCGATGTGGCAGAAGGCGGCGCGAAAGCAGGCGCGAATCTGCCACATCACCAATGCGGACCGCTACATCGTAGCCGCCTTCGATAAGATCAACCATGTGATCGCTCAAACGTAGATCTATATTGACCCTCGAGTGGAGCCTGCGAAACTGCGGAAGCATCGGCGCTATTACGTGCAGGCCGATAGGCAACGATGCTGCAATCCGTAAAGTGCCAGCGGGCTCGGTGCGCGCTGCTTTTGCCGCCTGCTCTATATCTTCGGCGTCGTGCAGCAGCCTGAGCGCACGCTCATGAAGATCGCGCCCCTCGGTCGTCAGGGCCAAGGAACGTGTCGTACGCGCAAAAAGCGAAACGCCGAGCTGCTTTTCCAGCCGCTGAATGCTCTTGCTGACCGCCGAGGGTGAGATGGACAAGGAGCGGGCGGCGGCGGTGTAGCTTCCGAGCGAGCCGGCCCGAGCGAATGCGATCAACCCAGTCAGTCTATCAATTCCGATTTGTTCCTTCATGGCACTATTAAAGCGAATTATCTGATGATTATCAAGCGAGGGAGATGATCGTATCTTCAGTCATCAAAACGAATATTCAAGCGAGGCCGTGATGACTGATATGATGAAAGCTGTGCGATTGCACGAATTCGGTGGGCCAGATGTTCTTCGTTATGAAGATGCGCCCCGGCCGGAAATCTCGGCGGACGACGTGCTTGTTCGCGTCCATGCCGCCAGCCTCAACCCGCCGGATCTCTATCTGCGCGATGGTTATCGGGCTCTCCCGCCGCAATGGCAGCCCAGCCCAAGCTTTCCGCTTATCCTTGGCACGGACGTTTCCGGCACGGTTGCGGCCGTTGGTGAAAACGTGTCGCAGTTCAAGGTCAACGACGAGGTCTATGCGATGGTCCGCTTCCCGCAAAACCTCATGACGGGAAGCAGCGCCTATGCCGAATATGTTCGCGTTCCGGTATCGGAGTTGGCGCTGAAGCCCGCCGGGATAGACCACATCCAGGCTGCCGGTGCGCCCATGTCGCTTTTGACCGCTTGGCAATTTCTGGTCGATTTGGGACATGATTTGCCGAACCCATTCCAGACCTTCCAGCATGCACCGGTTCCGCTCGACGGCAAGATCGTGCTGGTGAACGGCGGCGGCGGCGGCGTTGGCCATCTTGCAGTCCAGATCGCGAAGTGGCGAGGCGCGAAGGTGATTGCCGTTGCTTCCGGCAAAAACGAGGCGCTTCTCTATGATCTCGGTGCCGATATTTTAATCGACTATACGAAGGCGGCTGCCGAAGCAGTGGTGAAGGATGCTGATCTGGTGCTTGACGCCGTCGGCGGCGCGAATATGGAACGCTTTCTCCCCAGCATTAAGCCGGACGGCGCCCTGTTTCTCGTCAACCCGCTGGGTTTTCTAGGCCATGACGAAGCGGCCCGGCGAAAGATCACCGTCTCAACGACACAGGTGCGTTCGAACGGTGCGCAATTGGCAGAGGCCGGTCGTCTGCTCGATGATCGCTCCATACGGGTGGTGATCGACAGCACCTATCCGCTGGCCGAGGCATCGACAGCGCATCGTCGTGCTTCAGAAAGTAGCATCCAGGGCAAGATCGTGCTGGTTGCCGCCTGATCACCACTTGACCAGTCAAGGCCCCGGTCGCCGAAGCTTGCAAACTCGCTGCCCAAGGGTTTTGCGGTCGAATCGACCGGCCAATCGCTGCAAGAGCGCCAGTCTGGCGAACAGGCGCCTTTGTTGATGGCGTTTCGTATCTGGTCGTTGTCCTTGTGCTTACAGCACTTTATGGAAGTCGCCACGTTGATTTCAAATGGTCACGTCTTCACTTTCAATTAGTCATCAACATAGTTTCAAACGGTCATCGGCGAACGGTTTGATGGCTCAAGCTCAATCAAATCCTGAATTGCAACAACGGATCGCCTCTTCTGATCCCATCAAGGGGTCGTCGGCAAAGGCGGTGCGGCTCTGCTTATACCCAGCTTTATCAAGGAAAATCTGATACACGCACGCTAGGCATTCTCTGCGAGAAAGATCTGGATGTCCGTTGAGATAGAGACCGCTTCTCCAGGCATTCTACCGAGGAGCTTTGCGATGGTCTCAACTGCCAGGCGTGCTTCCAAAAGGGGTCTCTGGTCGATAACCGCGTTGATCTTTCTGGATTTTAGCAGCATCCGTCGATTGGGCGTGAGTTCGTGGGTGATGACAACCGTATTGTCGATTCGGCCAAGGCGTTGCAGAGCACCGACAATCGGCAAAGCACCCGCGGACAGATGATATATGCCTCGTAATCCCGGGTCATCCCGAAATGCAATCTCTACGACACGGCCTGCTTCCTCCTGATTTTCTCCGGTCTCCAGAACCACGGCCAGGCTGCATTCAGGATAACGCTCGGTCATGATGTCGCGAAACCCGGCTTCCCGTTCGCGATGGCCAGTGATATCGCGTGAGCCGGCAACCACGACGACGCGGCCGCCTTGCCGTCCGAGGAAAAGGCCCATCAGGTCGCCAGCCACCCGACCGGCCTGCCTGTCGTTCGGCCCCACATAGGCGGCTCGCCCGCAATCTGTGAGGTCGGTCGCCAGAGTAACCACCGGGACATTGCGCGACAGGAATGCTACGGCTTCTCGAACCCTGATATCGTCAGGGCTGGTGATGACGAGGCCATCATAGGAGCGACAATCGCGGACGGCTGCGGCGATCGCCGCCGGCTTTCGTGGATCGATGTGATGGACGAAGAATTGCACGTTCAGTGTTGCGTACATTCGCGATGCAAGATCGATACCCTCGCGCAAAGACGCGTGAAACGGGTTGACTGGCGGTTGGATAAGGACCGCGACGCGTAGCGCGCGTGAAGGGGTACGATCTAGTGCCCGATCAATACCGAGCGCCCGTGCAGTGGCCAAAACGCGGTCTTCTTTGTCGGTACGCACGCCGCCACGGTTGTTAAGAACCCGATCCACCGTCGCGGTCGAGACCCCGGCTGCCTTTGCAACATCCGAAATGCTTATCTTGCGTGCAGTCATTTACCTCTCCGCCCGGTTTTCTGATTGAATCCCATCAAATTCCAACTTTGTAAATCGGAGATCTCCAGCTAAATCTCTGCGTCAGGGAGGGTCGCCCACCAAGTGAGCGACACCAGGGAAGGACCAGAATATTATGGGTATAACAGTCACCACAGCACCGTGCTGCTGGGGCGTCGATGACGTGCGCAATCCAAACCTACCGCCGTGGGAAATGGTATTCGATGAAGTCAAGGCGGCCGGATATGGGGGAGTGGAGCTTGGCCCCTATGGTTATGTTCCGCTGAACATCGACATGGTCTCTCAGGCTCTAACAAGTCGAGGGCTCTATATCGTCGCCGGAACGATCTTCAATGATCTTGTCGCTGAGGAAAACCGCGACAGCCTGCTGCGCCAGACGGACGAGATTTGCGCTCTGATCACCCGTCTGCCGACGCCGCCGAAGGCGTCGGGCCAGCGATTTCCCGCACCTTATCTGACGGTGATGGATTGGGGACACGACGAACGCGATTATGCGGCGGGTCATTCCGACAGGGCACCCCGGCTCGATGACGCGGCATGGAACGGCATGATGGATAATATCAGGGCGATATCCGCTCTTGCCCGCGAGAAATATGGCGTTCGCGCCACCATTCATCCGCATGCCGGCGGTTACATCGAATTCGAGGACGAGATTGCCCGTCTCGCCATTGACATACCCCAGGAGGTCGCCGGTTTCTGCCTCGACACTGGCCATACCTGGTATGCCGGCATGGACCCTGTCCAAACCCTGCGCAAATACGCCGACCGTCTCGACTACATCCACTTCAAGGACATCGACAGGGCCGTCTTCGGACGCGTGATGGGTGAGCACATTCGCTTCTTTGAAGCCTGCGCGCAGGGGGTCATGTGTCCCATTGGCAAGGGTTGTATCGATTATCCCGCCATTCGCGCCCTTCTTGATGAGCTTGGTTATGAAGGCTTTATCACCGTTGAGCAGGAGCGTGATCCGCGCAACGCGGGCGGTAGCCTCGCCGACGTAAAACTCAGCCGTGACTATCTCAAGTCGGCTGGCTTCTAACAATCCGGGACAGAAACCTCATGATTTACGGAACGCGTCAGACAAAACGACCTCTTCGCTGGGCTATGGTGGGTGGTGGTCGCGGCAGTCAGATCGGTTATATTCACCGCAGCGCCGCCCTGCGTGATCGCTACTTCGATCTGGTCGCTGGCGCCTTCGACCTCGATGCCGAGCGCGGCCGCGCCTTCGGTGTTGAACTGGGGCTCGAGCCTTCGCGATGCTACGCCGACTGGCGTGCGCTTTTCGCAGAGGAGGCAAAGCGTCCGGATGGGATCGAGGCAGTATCGATCGCAACGCCCAACAATACCCACTACGAGATCACCAAGGCTGCACTGGAAAGCGGGCTGCACGTTGTGTGTGAAAAGCCGCTGTGCTTCACGGTGGCCGAGGCCGAGGATCTTCAGCGTATCGCCGCAGAGCGCGGCCGTATTGTTGGCGTGACCTACGGCTATAGCGGCCACCAAGTCATCGAGCATGCCCGCGAGCTCGTTGCTGCCGGCGAGCTCGGGGAAATTCGTCTGGTCAACCTGCAATTCGCCCACGGGTTTCACAACGAGGCTGTCGAGCTTCAAAACCCGGCGACCCGCTGGCGCGTCGATCCGAAATTCGCAGGCCCAAGTTATGTGCTCGGCGATATCGGTACACATCCGCTTTATATTTCCGAGGTCATCCTGCCCGACCTCCGTATCAAACGGCTTCTGTGCACCCGGCAGAGCTTCGTCAAGACGCGTGCACCGCTCGAAGACAACGCCATGACCCTGATGGAATATGACAATGGCGCGTTTGGCACCGTCTGGTCGAGCGCCATCAATGCGGGTTCCATGCACGGACAAAAGGTGCGCGTCGTCGGATCAAAGGCTTCGATCGAATGGTGGGACGAGCAGCCAAACCAGCTACGATTTGAGGTTCAGGGCGAGCCGGTACGCATTCTTGAGCGTGGCATGGGCTACCTGCACGCAAAGGCACTTGCCGACGATCGCATCGGTGCAGGCCATCCCGAGGGCCTCTTCGAAGCTTGGGCTAACCTCTACGACCGCTTTGCTATCGCTATGGAGGCGCGCAACGAAAACGATGGCGAACGCCTTGCGAGCCTCCGGTTTCCGGGGATTGCGGCGGGGGTTGAGGGCGTTCGCTGGGTTGAGAACTGCGTTCGTTCCGCCGATCTCGGCGGGGTCTGGGTCGATTATCGGTAGCGCGATGGAGGGAGCAGCACCATTGGCGCAGCTCCATAAATGATTGCCACCCACGCGACGTGGTCCAGCAAGCGATGCTTGTCCGCATCGACGCTCCCGTGAAGGGGCGAATTTATATTATCAGGAGGTTTTGATGAAACACGCACTCGATCCGCACATGATCCGTCATTTATCTCTGGAGGAAATTTGCCGAAAGACCGCCGAGCTGGGATACGACTATGTTGAGCTCTCACCCCGTCCGGACTTTCTCTCCTGGTGGACGCGTCCGAAGGTTTATCCCGAGAGGGTAAAGAGCTTCAAGAAGGCCCTCAAGGACCATGGGGTGGGCCTGGCAACGCTGCAGCCAATGTACCGCTGGGCCAGCCCATACCAAGACGAGTGGGAAACGGCGATAGAGAACTGGAAGCGTGCCATCGAAATTGCGGCAGAGATGGAATGCCCGATGTTGGTCTCGGAGTTCGGGCGAGGGGGATCCCCGGATCGAAGCCTGAATGACCGCAGTGGGTTGCATCGTCCGGAGACGTGTGAGGGGCAGTTTTTCCGTGCGATGGATATCCTCGTGCCAATTCTGGAGCGCGAAGGGCTGATCCTCTCGCTCGAAGCGCATCCAGAGGACTGGATTGAGGAAATCGCCCCTGCCATCGATATCATCAAGACGATCAATTCAAAGGCCGTAAAGGCATCGTTCATCGCGCCCCATACCTTCTTCTACGGTCCCGACATGGTTGCTAACCTGCGAGCGACCGAGGGGCTTCTTGCACATGTGCGCCTCGCAGACACCTATGACCATAACAAGTCTTCGCAACTGCGCTACATTGTAAATCCGCCTGGAGCGAAGGTGCGCGTCCATCAACACACCGACTTCGGCCAAGGTGAGATCAACTGGGAAGTATTCTTCTCAACTCTTGCCGACATGAAATTCGACGGTGTCCTTTCAAATTGCGTTTTCGCTTGGGAGGACCGAGCCGAAGACAGTGCCCGTTTCATGCTTCGTGAGACACAGATGTATGTGAACAAGTACTGGCCAAAATAACGCCTCCGCAATCGCGGAGTGGTCGAAAAGGCCCTGCGATATGATCAGGCTTTTGTGGCTCGACCAGATCAACTGGCCTTTCGATGCTATCCCACAGTCGCGGGATCTTTCACTGGGCCACCTCTGGTACGAGCGCCTTCAACGCGGAGAAGGCCTTCTCGTTTCGATAGAGGTCCGGGCTGACTGTGAATGGCGCATGATTGCGCCACGCTTGCCCAACGAGCCGCGAGGCCGAGAAGCGGCAGCTAATGACGAAGTACGTGGTCGGGACCCTTCAAGAGCTTAATTGGACCCATTCATTGCGGCTCGCAAGGTATCGTTGATGCGCTCTTGCCAGCCCGGACCGTCGGCTTGAAAATGCGCGAGCACATCGCTGTCGATTTTCAATGATACAAGCTCTTTGGTGTTAGGAATTGCAGGCCGTTCAACGGCTGGCGCTGCAACCTTCTTTGCCGGTTTGAACAGCGCCTCGGCTGCGTCTTTCGGATTGGACGGTCGTCGGGGTGTTGCCATGGTCATATATCCTCTTGTGTCGTGCGCTCGAACAGCGCAGCCTGTCAGTTTCTGTTTGCAGGCTGTATGTCAAACACAGCGGTGATCGCAACCCACGTATAGTGGTTAGCCGGAAGAACGTGATTGCTGCCGATAAACCGTCAGCCTCACCCGCGCAATCTGGAAGAGATCGTGCACCGTTATCGACGATTGCATTCGGAGGCCGCAGGTTCTTGTCAAGGTGTTAGCGCCCCTTGGCGAGATACACACCCTTCGTGTTGACCTATTCTCATGCCCTTTCCGCTGGCGGAGCGTTTCACTCCCCTGCCGCCACTCCCTCGCGTCGTGGATCCGCGCTGCCGATCAAACCTTCGGCGGTTATCTCGATGGCATGCAAACCGGAATTCATCTCGCCCGGTTTCACCTCGTAACCCAGCGCCTTGAGTGGCCCTGCCAGACCTTCCGCGCTTGTACCGGCCTCGATGTCGTAGGTGCCGAAGCGGTTGATGAGATGCGGCTGGGAGACGATCGCCTCTACAGGCATGCCCCAATCGATATAGGCGATCAGCGCCTGCGCTACGTAGCCGATGATCTGGCTGCCGCCCGGCGAACCGATGGCGAGCAGCGGTTTGCCATCCTTCATCACGGTCGTCGGGGCCATGGAGGAGCGCGGTCGTTTGCCTGGCTCAACGCGGTTGGCGATCGGCAGACCGCCATCATGGGTCTTGAAGGAAAAGTCCGTCAACTCATTATTGAGCAGGAAGCCGTTCGTCATCAGACGCGAGCCGAAGCCGCTTTCGATCGTTGTCGTCATCGAGACCACGTTGCCGTCCTTGTCGACGATGACAAAATGGCTTGTGGAGGGCAACTCGATCGCCGCATCCCGGCCGAAAAGCAGCGCGTGGTCCCATTCCGGCTCGCCGGCCTTGACGGCATCGTTGGTCAACGCCTTATCGCCGTCGAGCAGCTTTGCCCTCTCGCCCAAATAGGTCTTGTCCAACAAGCCCTTGATCGGCAGCGGCACGAAATCGGTGTCAGCGACGTAACGCTCGCGGTCGGCGAAGGCGAGACGCTGGGCGTCGCCGATAATGCGCCAACTGTCGACATTTTTTGGCCCAAGCGCCTTGAGATCAAAATTCTCCACCAGACCAAGCATCTGGCCGATGGCGATTCCGCCCGACGACGGCGGCCCCATGCCGCAAACGTCAAGAGCACGATAGGCAAAGCAGACCGGCTCGCGCTCGACGACCCGATAGTTGGAAAGATCGGCCAGCGACAGCACGCCGGGATTGTCGGCCGCCTCGCGCACAGTCTTGACGATCGCCTCGGCAATTCGCCCTTTGTAAAAGGCATCGGCGCCGCCTTTGGCGAGCGCCGCAAGCGTCTCGGCATAGGCCGGGTTCTTCAAAGGAGCGCCGGCCTGCAGGGCGGCCCCGGAGGTGTCAAAGAAATAGGACCGGGGTTCTGTATATTTCTTCAACCGGTCTCCCTCGGACGCGATCAGGGAGGCAAGACGCGGTGACACCTTAAAGCCCTCTGTAGCCAGCGTTTCCGCCGGCTTCAGCAGGCTTGCCCATTCGGCCTTTCCATAGCGTTTGTGGGCTTCCTCCAGAAGTCGCACCGTTCCCGGCGTGCCAACAGAGCGGCCGCCGACCACTCCGTCCATGAATTTTAGCGGTTGACCTTTGTCATCCAGGAATAGCTTCGGTGTGGCTTCCATCGGCGCCGTCTCGCGGCCGTCAAACGTGGTCAACTTGCCGCTTTTTGCGTCGTAATAGACGAGGAAGGCACCCCCACCGAGACCGGAACTCTGCGGTTCAACGAGGCCCAGCATTGCCTGCACCGCCACCATTGCATCGATGGCGTTGCCGCCCCTCTCAATCACATCACGCCCTGCCTCAGTCGCCAGCGGATTGGCCGCCGCTACCATGAAGCTCTTTGCCTCGATGCGTTTGGCAGTCGCAATATCGGTCGCTTTTTCGGGCGCCACCGTGTCGGACGCCTGCTGCGCGGAGGCGACTGCGGTGGAAAGCATCAAGGCGAAAAATGCCTCACCGAGAAATCTCATTTTCATCAGCCCAATCCTCCAGCGTCGTACAACTCGTTAATGTAGCGTGGCATTCAACTGAGCCAGCAGGCAGGCCGAACCTTTATCGACCACGGCACGGATCATTTTCAGAACTCTCCCTTGACTGCTGCAAAGCTTCGGTCTTCACCGGTATTTCAGCCCCGTCCGTTGGCACGCTCCGCTGTTAAGCGTCTGTCTGGCGCGCCGCTCTTTTTCGGCACTATGGTGGCTGTGTCGCCGCATGTCCATCATGTCGAAGGGTCGACCTATCGTTGGAAAACGGAAATCTGCTCATTTCCCATCCCACAAGCCTTTCGAGTTGGTATATGGCGGCGGACTTCTCTGCCTTCTTCAGGAAACCGGGAGGCAGGCTCGTATTAATAGATGGGCAGTTTGGTGTTCATCCAGGCCACGAGCTGGAGGTAATGACATAGGACGGAACGCAAGGGCAGTAAATGCAGGCGCTGTCGTCTCCACGCATCTGCCTTAATAACGGCGTCGCCGGTTCCGATCCTTTCAACTGCGTGGATATGCTAGCGGTAGACCGCTATCAGGATGGCGCATAACGCCCATTCGCGTCTCGTAGATTGCTTGCAGTTGATCCGGGGCCACGATGTCCTCTGGTCCTCCACGTGCAATGAGTTTTCCACAATGAAGTGCCAGGATTTCGTCACAAAAGCGAGCCGCCATGTTCACGTCGTGGAGCACGACGATGGCCCCAAGTCCACGCTCGTCAACGAGCCGGCGAACAAGCGTGAGGATGTCGATCTGGTGGGCGATATCAAGGGCCGAGGTCGGCTCATCAAGGAGGAGACAATCGGGGTTTTGCGCAACGAGCATCGCGAGCCAGACCCGCTGCCGCTCCCCACCTGAAAGAGTATCGATGAAGCGGGCGCGATAACGCTCAACGTCTGTCAGCCTCATCGCTTCCTCCACCCTCGTCTTGTCCTCGGGGCCAAACCGGCCAAGAGCGCCGTGCCATGGATATCGCCCGAGCGCGACTAGCTCGCTGACAAGCATACCTGCAGTATCGGGCGCCTGCTGGGGCAAATAGGCCACCTTACGAGCGAACGGCCTGCTGCCCCATTCATGCAAGTCTTTTCCATCAAAGGAAATCTTGCCAGCACTGAGTGGATTTTGGCGGGCCAGGAGCTTGATCAATGTCGACTTGCCAGAGCCATTGTGCCCGATCAGGCCGATAATTCGCCGTGCTGGCAAACTTATTGTCAGTGGTTCGAGCAAAACCCGAGTTCCGACGGAGAAACTGGCCCGCTCCAACTCAAAAAAGGGTATCCTCGAGATGGTTCTCGTTCTGCTGTCTTCGGATATCTGAACCAAGGCTGTTACCTCATTTTAGAACCTGGGGCTTTGTCTGCCCCGCGAGCGGATCACCCACAGAAAGTATGGCCCCCCGATAAAGGCGGCGATGACGCCTGCCGGAATCTCATAGGGAAAGTCGGCAGCCCGTCCCAACCAGTCCGCTGAGATCATCAGCGTTGCGCCGACCGCGCTCGCCGTGAGAAGCGTCAGGATTTGGCCGCGTGCCCCGGCCGCTCGGGCGATGTGCGGTGCCATCATGCCGACGAAGCTTAACGGGCCAACAATCACGGTCGCAGCTCCCGTCAGGACGGCAATGAACAGCAAAAGCACGAGGCGGGATCGCGCCGGATTGAGTCCAAGAGAGCGTGCAGTGCTGTCCCCAAGCGCCAAGACCTCTAGCGGGCGGCGCAAGAGTGGCGAGATGGCCAGCCCGATCAAAACCAAGGCTGCAGCGATGCTCGCGACGAAGCCGGTTGCACGAAAGGTAGGGCCCATGGTCCACGCCAGAATGTAACTTGCGCGCGGATCGCCACTGGCAACAATGAGCGAGATTATCGCAGTCGCGAGCGCACTGATGGCTATGCCAGACAGAAGAACAGGTCCAGGCGCATAGCTTTTTCCTTTTGCCACAAGCAGAATGATCGCAAACGCGGTGACTGCACCGGTTATGCCGCCGGCAAGCGGCAAAATAGGCGACGCCATTCCTCCGGCGAAGAAAGCTGCGATAATCCCCAGTCCGGCTCCGGCGCTGATGCCGAGCCCTTCCGGGCTCGCTATGGGATTACGCGTGATCGTTTGTGTGAGGGAACCCGCAATGGCCAGCATTGCGCCAGCACTTGCCGAGGTCAGGACCCTTGGCCATCGACCGGCAAACAACACGGATGTTTCCACCCCGCCAGCTATGAAGCTCTCGGTCAGCGAGAACAATGCGATAACGGCAGCAATGGCAAGAGAACCTGGCAGCAAAAAGCAGCCTGCCAGAGGGTTCTTTCTTTGGTTCAGGGCATTGCTGTTAAGCTGGTCAATGGAATGGGGTACATGTTTGATGAGCACCAACATCACTATGGCGCCGATGATTGCGGTGGCGGTACCCGTTGGCACCTCACCGACGACGGGCGCTCCAGCAAGCACGAGACTGTCAGCGAGCAGCAGGAGGCCGGCACCAAGCAGTCCCCCCCACAGCAGTCGTTGGCGGAGCGTTCGAGCGCCAACTATTCGGGCGAGGTTGGTGGCTGCAAGGCCGACGAACGCGATGACGCCGACGCGGGCTACAACAACAGCCGACAGTACGGTTGCGATAAACAGTACCACCGCGCGCAACCCGCCCGGGGACAGTCCGAGGCTGCGGGCACGGCTTTCATCAAGACCGATAACTGAAAGCGGTCGAAAGAACAGCAACAGCAGCGGTATCAGCACGATCATGCGCAAGGCCAATGCGGTCGCGTTGGAATAGTCATTCTGGATGAGTGAACCACTTCCCCAGATGAACACCCCGCGCAGATATTCGTGGTGAAACAAGGCTAGTATGACGGAGGCCGAGCCGGCGGAAAAGCTGATCACCATCCCGCAGAGAAGGAGTGTCATCGGTGCGAAGTTTGAAGCTTTTCCCAGTCCCGCAACGAGTGTTACGGCGACGAGGCCGCCCAAAAGCCCGGCTATCTCGCGCTCGCCTGCCGTAACTGCAACTGTAGAAAGGGAAAGAAGGGTGATCGCCAACTGAGCGCCAGAAAGTATCCCGAGCGTCGAGGGTTCTGCCAGAGGGTTTTTCAGGAGCTGCTGGAATATTACACCCGTGAAAGCAAGCGCACCACCAGCCAGCAGAGCGACGAGGAACCGTGGGACAATCGAGAAATAGACATAGATCTGGCCGAACGAAGCTGGATCCGGCTGCCATAAGGCCGCTGGAATGTCGGAGATCGCCACATAGTGACCAACGGCAAAGGCGTGGAGCGCGATCGCTGCCAGTGTGATGGTAAAGGCGAGGCGTGGTGGGGTGATGAAACGGTTTCTCATGCGATGCCGAGACTCTGCCGCAGGACTTCGGCAAACCGCATTGCTGATGGAAACGCGCCAAATACCCATGTGGGTGGAATCATCGATACACGACCATTCCGTACGGCCGGCAAGGCGTTCCATAGTGCGCTTTGCAAAAAAAGGCCCGGTGGACCCGGCTCGATGATGACCAGTCTTGCTTCAGGATAGCGCGCGATCGCCTCCAATCCCGCCGTTGCGAAGCCCCAGTTATTGGTCTTGCCATCCCATGCGTTGGCAATGCCGATCCGTTTCAGGACATCATCGAACAAGCCACCTGCGCCGTAGATATCGATAAGCCTGTCATCCGTAAACTTGATGATCAAAAGGGCGCGCCCGTCGTAGTCTTTTGCGTTGTGAGCTATCGCGTTCAGTCTCGAATAGGACAGTTCCAAATAATCTGTCGCACGCTCTTCCCTGCCAATGCGACGTGCAATCTCCTTGAGGGCGTGTTCTGCGGCAAGCAATGGTTGCCGGGCGGGGCCGTAAAGCGGTAGCGCAAGGGTTGGAGCAATCGCGCCGAGACGTTCAGCAGAGATACCATATCCGGCTTGAGAAACGATCAGTTCGGGTTTCAGGGCTCTTAGCAGTTCAACGTTCGGCCATGATCTCAGGCCAAGGTCGATCGTGTCTGTCGAAAGTGCAGGTGTTACAACGCGGTCACCGTAAAGAGGGGCTTCGGCAACAGCAAATGGCTTGTAGTCCAGAGCGAGAAGGCTTTCTGCCCAGCCCCAGTCCAACACGGCGAGCCGATGCGTTTCCGTGCTTGCTGTTGCCACTGCTGGAAGGAAAACGGAAGCCAACCCGGCGGTGAATTGCCGCCGCGTCAGCCTGTAATCACGATTTGGGTAACGAGCGTCAGACACAATCCTACCAGCTATACTTGAGACTAGCGTAGACGGTGCGACCCTCGCCCCAATAGCATCCCGTTGCAGCAATGCAGGTCGAGACATACTTGCGGTCGAATATGTTGCTGACATTCAGCGACGCCTTCAAACCTTCCAGCTTCGGGTCTGCCTTGCCGAAATCGTAGCGAACGGCAGCATCAAATACGGTGTATGAGGGGATGTCGAATTTGTTGGCATTGTCGCCAAAAGTCTGACCGGTGTAACGGGCGCCACCGCCAAAGCTCAGACCATCCCAGATGGTCGATGTCTGCAGTGTGTAGTCCAGCCAAAGCGATGCCTGCTGGCGTGGGACAAAGGCAAAGCGATTGCCCTCGTTGCTGATACCGGCAGCATTTGGATTGGCTCTGGTGATCTCGCTGTCGGTGTATGCATAAGATGCCAAGACAGAGAACGCGTCTGTGATTTCCGCCTTGCCCTCAAGTTCGACACCGCGCATCCTGACTTGGCCCGTCTGCACACTGTAGTTCGTGAATCCGGGGGTCGTATCTGGCGACAGGACATTGTCCTGCGTGAGGTGATAGGCAGAAAGGGTGACGAAGCTGTTGCTACCGTTGGGCTGGTACTTGACCCCAACCTCGAACTGTTCACCGGTAGTAGGCTCGAAGGCGTTACCCAAACGGTCGGTGCCGCTGGCCGGATTGAAGGAGGTTGAGTAGCCGGCGTATGGCGACAAACCGTTGTCAAAATTATAGACGAGGCCGGCCCTCCAGGTAAACTTGCCGTCTCTCTGATCGACCTGATTGTCAGCGGCGCTCGTCCGGGTCCTCGTATCTGTATTTGCCCAGTCGTAGCGGCCACCGAGCGAGAACACGAAATTGTTCCACTCCATCTGATCCTGAGCGTAGAGCCCGGTCTGGCTGCGGTCCTGATCGATCTGTGTTGCGATCGGCGGGCGCGTGATCGCCGTTGCGCCGTAGACGGGGTCAAGTCCATTGAAGGGAGTGAAAATTGGGGAAAGCGCGGACTCTTCGTAGCGGCTGCTTTCGTAGGAATAGTCGAGGCCGAACAATGCGGTATGAGCGACGTCCCCCGTTTGGAAATTTCCGATCGCTTGATTGTCGACGGTGACGGCGCGGGCACTTTCGGGAAACGCCCAGGCATATCGGTAAAAGGCCGTGGGATTGCAGGCTGCCGGGCAATAGGGCTGAACGCGCTGAGTGTCTGTTCCGATATAGGAGTAGCGAAGGTTCTGTCTGATGGTCCAGGTGTCATCGACTTCGTGTTCGAACTCGTAACCGACAGATGCCTGGTCGCTCTTGTAGTGGTCGTAACCCGGTTCGCCTGGGAATGCACTGCGGGGCAATTCCGGATACATGCGGGTATAGA
Organism: Plantago lanceolata; assembly: GCA_028659135.1. Taxonomy (NCBI): domain Eukaryota; kingdom Viridiplantae; phylum Streptophyta; class Magnoliopsida; order Lamiales; family Plantaginaceae; genus Plantago; species Plantago lanceolata. Next base: position 103,936 of record JAQRGC011569009.1, on the reverse strand, counting down.
GTGTGCCGTTCGCGGGAAGCGCCGGCGCTCCGCCGCCGCCGGGAGAGTCGATGTGCTGATAGCTACCGTAAACAGTCAGTGATGTTCCCTCATCCGGCTTGAAAGTGAATGAAGGCGCAATATATCCCTTCTTCTCGCGCACATAGTCATACTGGGTATCGGTCAACCGGCCGACGCCGACGATGCGGTAGAGGAAGCTGTCATCGTCACCAGCGCCACCGCCGAGATCGAACGCTGTCTGTATACGCTTATCGGTGCCGAACTGCATCTCCACTTCATTGAGAGCAGTTGCGCTCGGCCGTTTTGATACCATGTTGATCAGACCGCCGGGATCGCCCTGGCCATAGAGGACCGATGCTGGACCCTTCAGGACTTCGGCGCGCTCGAGGCTGAACGGTTCGACACGTGGCTGGGCATAGCCGCGCGATCCAAACGGTAGGCGCAGGCCATCCAGATATCGACTTGGTCGAAATCCACGTATCGTAAACCAGTCATATCGGGAATCGTCGCCATATTGGCTGATGACGCCTGGCGTATAGCGAAGAGCCTGGGTCAGCGTGGTCGAACCTTGAGCAGCAATCTGGTCTTTCGTTACAACATTGACGGCCTGTGGAGTGTCTTTGAGTGAGGTGCCCGTCTTCGTCGCTGTGGCGCTGTGTGTGGCGACAAACCCCTCTACAGGCCCACGAGCGTTCTCTCCCTGCACAACGATGGGCTCAAGGATTGTCGCGCCAACCGCACTGGCGCTTGACGAGGAGTTTTGCGGGTTGATCAAAAGGACCGTATTTGCGGTCGTAAATCGGAAAGTCAGGCCTGTGCCCGCGAGAAGACGTCTGAGCGCGCCCTCAGCCGAGAGATTTCCGGCTGTACCGACGCTGCGCAGGTTTGCCGGTAGAGGACCGTCAAAAGCGACATCGATACCGGTCACCGACGAGAAGCGCACCAGCGCAGCCGACAGGGGCTGACCGGAGATCGCAAATTCGTAGCTCTTGGCGGTCTGAGCGACTGCTCCTGTTGACAAGACGACGGTGGTGAAACTGGCGCAGGCGGCCAACAACATTATACGGTACAGTCTCATGCGAAAGCCGCCGGCTTGGTTTTTCTGTGTCACTCGTTTTGCCCCCTGCAAACGGACCAATACCCGAGCATTTTCGGGCTTCTGAGTAGGGGACGTTTCAGCTTGGAAAAAACCTCGGTCGATTTTTTGATTTTTTATTGCGGATAGATCAACGTCAGCAAAGGCGAGTAGCTCGCAATACGGATAGGCAGGCCGTGCTCCAGACTTTCCAGTATCCGACCGGCCCTGCGCACGTCCACGATGATGCTGATCGGCCGGCGGGCCAGGGCTCTGTCCATGACAATCATCTTGCCGTAGCGCCATTTTGACAGGGCAGCAACGACATCCTCGAACGGAGCCGAGATGAAAACGAGCCTTCCGCTTCGCCACGAAAGTCTCGTCTCAATATCCGTCTGTGATGGCACCGACAGTTTGTCATCGGCGAAAAGCACGGACTGCCCCTCCTGGACGATCCGCTCTTGGCTCAACGATGAGACCTTTACCGTGTGTTCTGCAACCGCGACGACGATACCTTCCTCATGCATCCCAACGGAAAACTGAGTGCCAAGCGCTAAAGCTCTAAGGTCCCTACAATCAACAGAGAACGGTCGAGCAGCGTCCCGCGCGACCGTGAAAAACGCTTCGCCTTGTTGTAAAATGACGTGTCGCTGGCCCGCCGTGAAATTTAACGATATGGCGCTCGCCGTCGACAGTTCGGCAACCGATCCGTCGGGCAAGGAGAAGCGCGCGGTCTCTCCGACACCCGTCCGGTAATCTGTTTGCTGCCTTAAATATGCGTGCGTCCCAAGCCCGGCGGCGGTCAGGATAGCAACTGCACCGCCGGATTTGAGGATTTTTCGCCGTCTGACAGATGCAGGGCTTGATACCTCTGGCAGGGCCGAGGCTCCAAGCCACAAACGTTCCAGTTCGGCATAGGCTCTCGCATGGGCCGGGCTTTGTTCGAGCCAAACCCTGAAATTGGCACGGTCGAGTGGTGTCGCGCTGTCATCGAGAAGCAGCGCGAACCATTCGGCTGCACGGCGTGATATCTCTGGATCATTGTCAGGACAGTGCTCCTGAAGGGAAAAATCCTGCATCCGCCGCCTCATTCTTAGCCGCCATGCGACTTTTAGCGCTCGTAGTTGACCTCTGAACGCAACCGCTCAAGCGCCACGACCATGTGACCAAAGACCGTTTTGGGCGATATTCCCAGTCGTTCGCCAATCTCGACATATGTCAGGCCGTCAATACGAGCGAGGATAAAAACCTGCTGGGCGCGTGCAGGCATGTGTTCCAGTGCGGCCTGAACGCGAAGCAGTTCCTGACGGCTGATGGTAGCTGCTTCCGCAGATGGTGAGGGATCACGAATGGATTCAAGGCCTTCAATCCCGTCGACAAAGGGGGCGATCTTGCGGCGGCGTTCGTGATCAAGCGCAAGATTGCGGCCGGTAATCATGAAATAGGCTGCCAGGTCGACAACATCACGTAACAGGCCCGGCCGTTCCCAAAAGCGAAGAAAAGTATCCTGAAGGAGATCGGCAGTTGTCGCCGGGCAATGGACCCGACGGTAGATGACGCGCATCAGACGAGAGCGTACGCCCATAAAGGTCTCGAGGATTTCAGGGTGTTTTGCGCTTTCCATGAAAACGCTGCTACCATTGGCTCGGAATCAAATCAAGATAAGATGAAATTTGCAATCAAGTTTTTACGCCGCCAAGCGCTTGCGTATTGCAGCTGATTTGATCGGCTCGCCATTGAGGCTTGTGATGCCCAGCAGCAATCTGCTCTTCGCAGAGCCTTCGCCGTACCCGGCGAAGGCGGAACCGACGCCATGCCGAATGTCACAGCTTGGCGTGTTGCCAGGACCAGATATTGTTCCGACCCCTTTTGGGCTACCGCGAATACTGACCTGTGGACGCCGGCCTATCGAAAGTTGGATATAGAAAACCAGACTCGTGCCGCTGCCTTGGGCAAGCGGATGCTTCTATAGGTTGCAACCTGGGCGGCCGGGTGAGAGCCCGCATAATAACCAGATGCCATTTAAAAGGCACAGCTGATACGAAACGATTGAAATTTAGCTCTGTAGTTTTTCGTGGACGAGTTTTTGCGATTTCAACGCTAGCAGATGCCTATGATTTAGGCGATATCGAAAAATTTATTAATGCAATCTTAACGATGTTGCGTCGCAAAAAAACTTAGTGAACTATTTTAATACTGCGGGAGGAAAGGCTGTTCAACAAAACAGGAGTTGATATCATGCTGTTCCGCAATAGAGACAAAGAAGTGCGCCAAAGTGCGTCGGTGAAGCTGGCCTCCTATACTGTCCTTGGCGTTGTCGCCACGGTGTTTTCATCTTCTGTGTTTCCGCCGGTCTTCACATCCCAGACGAACCGCGCCCTCATCAATGCACCAGTCATTCCGCTGACGACACCGATCAGCGGTGTGGTAAAGATATCCGACAAGAACGGTAAGGCTGCTATTGAAAACGACAAGGTCGACAATACCACGCTCATCGGCCTGAAGGTGCAATTGGCAGCACTCGATAATGAACTTCGCCAGAAGAACGGAATTATTGGCGACTATGCAAACCGCATCGACGATTTGAACAGGGATCTTGCCAGTCAGCAGGCGGCGTTACTGCAAAGAACCGAATCTGACCTACAGGCAGCCAATGCAGCCTTGCAGATGGTGACCTATTCGACCCGAATTGCAAAAGCGGAAGCCACGCGAAAACAGAAGCTGATGGCGAAGGGGATGTATTCTGGAATCGGAGAGGATATAGCGGACACAATACAACTTGAAGATACAAAGCTGCAAGCCGCCAGAGTCGCCGTTGACAAACTCACCAAGGAAATGAACTTCGCGCGCCAAGGCATCTATATCGGCTCCGATTTGCAATCGCTGCAAAATCTTCAGCAGGAAATTCGCACACGGTCCGCAGATCTGCTGCAGATCCGGATGCAGATGACCACCATGCAGACGCGCAAAAGCGAGCTCGAAACGCTGGCATCGGCGGAGAGCGCACGTATAGAAAGGCTGACCCGCGCCGATCTTTCCATTCCACCGGGCACAACGCTCTACAAGCCCGTGGCTGCGACCGGCCGTGAAGTGGTTGCAGGCGACACGCTGGCGGAGGCGCTTGACTGCCGCAACGCTTTCGTCGTGGCGATTTTTTCAGAGCGTCAGGCACAGGCGCTTTCCGTCGGTTCTCGGGTGAAGGTGAGTTCCGATGCCTGGGCGGAAGAATCCGATGGGGTGGTGGAGCGCCTGGTGCCACGTACTACCGAACGTGTCGACCTCGATTATGCCGTGCCCTTTCCACCAACAGAGCGGCGAGAGCTCTACGCCTATATTCGCATGGACAGCAGGGCACAGGAAAAATTGACCGAGAACGGCGCCTGTTCGGTCGGCACGTGGGTAAGTGTGAGCCTGCCGCGCGAGTGGCTCGGCAAAACCCGGAACTATATGCATGAAGCATCAGCCAGCCTGTTCCAGTTTGCAAAGACCTCCGTCAGCGAATTGCCGGATGTCAGGCAGGCCGCATGGGCACTGATCGAAACGTCGCGTGATACGCTATCCGCACACACTGGTATCGAGTGGCCACAACAGCGGCCGGACGTGCCTGGCCGGGCACATCAGCCCGATATCATCACCCAGCACCCTTTCGGCAATACGGATGCCACCGGAAAGGCACCGCGCACCCAATCCTGACACCCGCATGGATTGGACGGGCCCCTGCGGGAGTGCGATGCAAACCCGCAGGGCGACCCACCACCTGTTTAAGACACTCGAAGCAACCTCATTCACGCGCGGCGTGCCGCGCGCCTGACCAACCATGAGGATAAGTCGATGTATTTCAGCCCTGATGGCGATGTTCAGTCGGTACTCTACGTCAATCTTGTCATTGCCCTTTGCGCGATCCTGTTTACCATACTGGCCGACCCGCGCAGGGTCCTGGACCGGTTGGCCTTCAGTGCGATTATGCTGCTGTCTCTTGGCCTTTACATATTTTGGCGCGCCACCGATACGCTGCCACCCTTCGAGCTTTCTCTGGAGACTGCCTGGAATTACATTTATTTCACCTTCGAGCTGATCTCCGTTCTTTACGCCATCGGCTCGATCCTGATCCTGACGAGGCGGACGGACTGGACTTTCCTGGCTGATAGAGGGGAAGCCGCGATTGCAACTAATCCCGATGCGCCACTCGTTGACGTCTTTATCTGCACCTACAACGAACCTTTGAACGTCCTTGAGAAGTCGGTTATTGCGGCCCAGGCCATGCAATATCCGCAGCTGCGTGTTTTTGTCTGCGACGACACGCGCAGGCCGGAAGTGCGGGACTATTGCGAGACGGTCGGCGTCAATTATGTGACGCGCCCGGACAATAGACATGCCAAGGCGGGAAATCTGAACAATGCACTTGAACACACCAATGCGCTGCCACAGGTTTCCGATTTCATCATGGTTCTGGATGCGGACTTCGCGCCACAGGCCAACTTCCTTCGTCGCGTAACCGGTCTTTTCGCCGATCCCAAGGTAGCGGTTGTGCAGACACCGCAATTTTACTTTAATTGCGACCCAATCCAGCACAACCTCGGCATCCGCAATTCCTTCGTCGATGATCAACGTGTATTCTTTGATGTATTCCAGCCGGCCAAGGACGCGGTCGGTTGCGCTTTCTGCGTCGGGACGAGTTTTGTCGTGCGGCGTGCGGCGGTCAACGAGCTCGGCGGGTTTCCGCATGATGCACTTTCCGAAGATATGCTGCTGACCTACCGCCTGATGGAGCGAGGTTATGTCACACGCTGGCTCAACGAAAAACTCAGTGTCGGTCTATCGGCTGAGGGCCTGCCAGAATATATCACGCAACGCACGCGGTGGTGCCTGGGCACCATTCAGATCGGCCTTCTGCGGACGGGACCATTGTGGCGTGGCAAGTTCACGCTGACACAAAGGCTGCATTATCTGCACGGGCTGTTTTGCTGGCTGTCGAAGCCTTTCATTCTCTGCCTGTTGCTGGCACCATCGATCTACTGGCTGACAGGCGTTTCCGCCCTTCAGGCCGACGAGCTGATGTTCATGAAATTTGGACTGTCGTCACTGGCTTTGTTTTGGGCCTACTCCACCTGGATATCGGGAAAACGCACCCTACCGCTGTTCACCGAAGTGACGCATGCGCTGACCGCTGTTCCCATCACCATCACGTTGTTTCAGGCTATGCGCAAACCCTTCGGACGTCCCTTTAAAGTCACGGAGAAAGGTGGTGACCGGTCACAGGTGCGCATTCATGGGCCTACAGCGCTATTTTTCGCAATCGTCACCGTCACCTCCGCGGTTTCAGTTCTGCTCGCCGTTTACGCATGGGACGCCCCTGTAGAATTTTCGGCGCGAGATTGTCTCAACCTCATCTGGTCGGCGGTCGCCATGGTGATTGCCTTCACCAGCCTCATCTGCTGCATTGAATTACCACGTGTAGACAAGGAAGAGCCGATCGGCGTGGATCTCGAAGGCCGTTTGCAATGCGCAAGCGAGGTGAAGGCGGTACGGATCGTGGCGCTTTCGACCGAAACCGCGACCCTGGCGGATTTCAACCGGTCTTACGCCGAGGCAGAGTCCCTGTACGTGCCCGAGGTGGGCTGGGTGCAGATCGATGCAACGAAGGTCTCGCAAACGCCCGGCAAATTCACTCTCACCCCTACTGCCGACCAGCATCGTGCAATCTTGAGGCTGCTTTTCCGCAATGCGCCCGAAAACGTCGCGGAACAGGGCGACCTCCTGAAGTCCATGCAGATGTTACTCGTAAGGGCCTTCAGCTAAAACAATTCGCTCCAAACCCGGGACCGTGCTCGACGTAAACCGCAAGCTAGAGACGGGGTTACTTGGAAAAGCGCCCACCAAATGGGAACCTCATGTCTGTCAAATCGATCATCGCGACAGTTCTCATGACCTGCTTCACAACAGGAGTGGTCGCTGCTGGTGATGGGCGCACCAGTTCCGGATCAGTGCGCGACCGCCTTGCTGTTAGCTTGTGTGCGGGTCTCGTTGGGAAGATGGACGAATCCACCACCCCCTTCGTATTTCGGAGCTTTGAGCCTGCACCCGGCGGCAAAGCGCTTGATCCCGCTCTTTCAAATGCGGGTTTCACCTATGACAATGCCCTGGCGACGATTGCCCTTTTTTCCTGTGGCAACGATACCGAGGCAAAAAGGGTTGCCGATGCGCTGCTGCTCGCCGTCAACAACGATCGCTATTACAGCGATGGCCGCCTGCGCAACGCCTACCGTTCCGGCCCCGTTGCGAACGAAAATGGTGCTATGCTTTTGCCCGGTTTCTGGAGTGAGGCCAGCAAGACGTGGGTCGAGGATGACTATCAGGTCGGCAGCGCAACGGGCAACCTGGCCTGGGCGGCACTTGCGCTTCTCACTGCCAGTGAACGATTAAGCAATCCGTCCTATGTGCAGGCAGCGACCAAACTCATGCGCTGGATCGATGCGCATACGGCGGGCGTCCGCGATATCGGCTACACAGGTGGCACATTCGGTCATGAGCCTGCACCGGCAAAACTCGAGTGGAAATCGACGGAACATAATCTCGATGTATATGCCGTTGCGGGTTGGCTCGCCGAAATTGAGGGAGCGCGCGCCTGGCAGGCGATGCGGGATAATACACGCAAATTTCTTGATGCGATGTGGAATGAGCAGCAGGGACGGTTTTACGTCGGCACCCAACCCGGAAGCGACACACCCAACTCGAGCCAGTCCGGAATAGATTCCGAGCTCTGGCCCATTCTCGCCGTGCCGGAGTTTCGGGGCCGCAGTGGGCGTGTTCTGCATTGGGTTGATCGGCATTATGCGGTTGCGGGAGGTTTTGATTTTAACGACGATCGGGATGGCGTGTGGCTGGAAGGTACGGCCCAGGCCGCGCTGGCATTTCAGCAGGTCGGCGATGCCGACCGGGCCGAGGCGCTGCTTGCCACCATCGCCGCACAAATATCTCCCGATAACCTGATCTACGCGACAGTCGGGGACGAACTGACGACCGGGCTGATGATCGGGCCGACCTCGACCTTTGCCGACTTCAAATATTTCAGGTTGCCGCATGTTGGCGCCACTGCCTGGGCAATCCTTGCAGCGAAAGGCTGGAACCCTTTTCTTCGAAAAAGCGGTTGTATTCGTCTTTGTGAGGGATAACTGTCCGTCTCGGCGGCAGCAGGAGGATATTGCTCCAGGCCGTTGCGCCGGAGATTGGAAACGGGGACGCATGACGCTGCTGAAAGCGGCGAAAAGCGTAAAACCGCAACGTTGACTGCCGCGCCGAATGCAATCTACTCGGTCGGAACCGGCGATGGAAACGCAGACTTAAGGACATAAAGATATCGTTATATGATGTTGACCGATGACGTAGCTTATAATATGGTCGTCACGCCTAAGGTTCCCCAGTCGTTGCACGCAACGTGCCGGGGCTAAGAGGGAAGTCGGTGCTCCGTGTCATGCGGAAAAGCCGACGCTGCCCCCGCAACTGTAAGCGGCGAGCTGAAGTCCAATATGTCACTGGTTTACCCCGGGAAGACGGACGGAAGTGATGATCCGTGAGCCAGGAGACCTGCCTTTGGTGAAATAACGTCCACGGGCGGGGTGTCCCAGTGTGCCGTAGCAAAGGCTGCATTGTCGCGGCATGTCTTGCTATGCGTCCGCAGACCCATGCCCCCAACTTTATAGGGGCACAACATGTCTCAGACCTGCATTTTTACGATCACGAGCGTACCCTTCGATGAGGACTATCGTCCTTCAGAAAATACGCGCATCACCACCAATTTCGCCAATCTGGCCAGGGGCGAAAAGCGGCAGGAAAACCTGCGCAGTGTCATGCGCATGATCGACAGCCGCTTCAACGCCCTCGCGCACTGGGATAATCCCAAATCGGACCGATACTCGGTCGAGTTGGAGATCATTTCGGTCGACATGAGCTTCGATGTCGCAGGTGAAAAATTTCCCCTCATCGAGATACTGAAGACGACGATCATCGATCACAAAACCAGTGAACGTATCGACGGCATTGTGGGGAATAACTTCTCCTCCTATGTGCGGGACTACGACTTCAGTATTGTGCTGCCGGAGCATAACAAGAGCGTTCCTGCCTTCAGCATTCCGGCCGACTTCGGCGATCTGCATGGAAACCTGTTCAAGTCTTTTCTGCGGTCGGATGCCTACCGCTCGCACTTTCGCAAGCCGCCGGTCATTTGCATCAGCGCCTCGACCAGCAAGACCTATTACCGGACCGAAAATCATCACCCCGTGATGGGCGTCGAATACCGGCAGAATGGGTTCTCGTCCACCGACCAGTATTTCGGGAAAATGGGATTGCAGGTTCGCTACTTCATGCCTGCAGGCAGCGTTGCGCCGTTGGCCTTCTACTTTGTTGGGGACTTGCTGGGCGACTACTCCAATATTGAGCTAATCGGCGTCATCAGCACGATGGAAACGTTTCAGAGAATTTATCGCCCCGAAATCTACAATGCGAACGCAGCAGCCGGGACATTGTACCAGCCCAACCTGAAGCACCAGGACTATTCGCTGACCCGGGTCATTTACGATCGCGACGAACGAAATCGCTTGGCGGTGGATCAGGGTAAGTTCACCGAAAAACACTTCATCAAGCCATACCGCGCCGTCCTTGAGCAATTGTTTGCTCACCGCCCCGCCTGAGCATCACTTAGAAGAGGTCCCATCGTGAAGAAACTTCTCCCCACATTGACCGCTGGCAGCCTGCCGAAACCCTCCTGGCTTGCGCAGCCCGAAAAACTGTGGTCGCCCTGGAAGCTGGAGGGCGAGGAATTACTGGAAGGCAAGAGAGATGCCCTGCGCCTTTCACTGGACGATCAGCAACAGGCCGGCATCGACATCGTCAGTGATGGCGAGCAAACACGCCAACATTTCGTCACGACTTTCATCGAGCACCTCGACGGGGTCGATTTTGCAAAACGCGAGACAGTCAGAATTCGCGATCGCTACGATGCGAGTGTCCCGACAGTCGTCGGCGCCGTGTCTCGCCAGAAGTCCGTGTTCGTCGAAGACGCCAAGTTTTTGCGCCAGCAGACCAAACAACCCATCAAATGGGCGTTGCCGGGTCCGATGACGATGATCGATACTCTCTTTGACGGCCATTATAAGAGCCGTGAAAAGCTTGCCTGGGAATTTGCCGGGATACTCAACGAGGAAGCAAAGGAATTGGAGGCTGCCGGCGTCGATATCATCCAGTTCGACGAACCTGCCTTCAACGTTTTCTTTGACGATGTGAATGACTGGGGTGTTGCCACTTTGGACAGGGCAATTGAAGGGCTGAAGTGCGAGACCGCCGTCCATATCTGCTACGGTTACGGCATAAAGGCCAATACGGATTGGAAAAAGACACTCGGGTCAGAATGGCGGCAGTATGAGGAAACTCTCCCCAAGCTGCAGAAATCCGGCATCGGTATGATCTCCCTCGAATGCCACAATTCTCATGTCCCCATGGATCTTCTGGACCTTGTTCGAGGTAAGAAAGTGATGGTTGGGGCCATCGATGTGGCAAGCGATACCATCGAAACCCCGGAGGAAGTCGCTGCAACGCTGCGCAAGGCGCTTAAGTTTGTCGACGCAGATAAACTTTGCCCCTGCACCAATTGCGGCATGGCCCCCCTGTCTCGTCGTGTGGCAAGAGACAAGCTGAATTCCTTGAGCGCAGGAGCTGAGATCGTCCGAAGAGAGCTCACTGTTTAGTTTTTTGATAGTCTGAACCTGCGGATGGCAGCCGTTCGCCGCCACCGCGCCCATCGCGACACACGCTGGGAGACTTACGAATGGCTATAAGGTCACGGCGCGGATCATCCTGACAGCTTCGACGGATGTCCGCCTCTTGGCGCAAAGCTGCCAAGACCGCCTGTTCTCTAAAAATCGGCCCTGTTTCTGCTGAGTGTCTGCGCCAAACGTCTCGGTTGGAAGACATTTATTCCAACGCCACCGACGTCTTCGTGACTTTCACCAAACAGAACAACTTCCCAGACGCCGAAAATCTCGGGAGCACGACGGCCGCTAAGATCGCCGAAAAAAGTGGGTCTCAGTCAGCAGGACGTATTTGCCGAGAGCAGCAATTGCCTTGTGGAAATGGGGACAGTGGTGGCCACCCGGTAGCAGCGATCCCAAGACAAAGAAGTCGTTGCCCCAGAACATCGCTTCAGCGAAAATTCCAAAACGATACTATCGGCCAGAGACTTGGCAATCGGTGACTTTGTCAAATTGAATGAAGGCGTGGCGTTCGTATTCCATCAAGGCTGAAGGCGCGAATCGCTACGGCACCTTTGCACCTGCGCACAAGACATTGCGGTAGTATGAAAATCGGCTAACTTCGCAACGTCGACAGACAGGAAGAGCAACGAGGTGGGAATGATTGAACCCGGCGGGGATGAGAGATTACTGACCCCCCATGACGACGGAGCAGCCAGGCATTTACCCGGGATGGAGTTGCCTGGCATTGGTTTGGTTGCGACGGATGGCACGACCGTCGATCTGCGTGGGCCTGGGTTAACCGTGGTCTATGCTTACCCCCGGACAAGCCCGCCCGGAGGCAAGGCTATTGACGGATGGGACGCAATACCCGGCGCGAGGGGATGTACACCACAGTCCTGTGCCTTCCGTGATCATTTCGCTGAACTGAAGGCATTGGGAGCAAAGCGTCTGTTTGGCCTTTCTACGCAGACCACGGAGTATCAGCGAGAGGCAGCAGAGCGGCTTCACCTGCCGTTTCCTCTGCTTTCCGATCATTCACTCCTTCTGGTGTCAGCCCTTCGCCTTCCAACGTTCCAGGCTGGAGGCCTGACATTGCTAAAGAGGCTCACGATGATTATCGAAACGGGCGTTATCAAGCATGTCTTTTACCCGGTCCATCCGCCAGAGAAGAACGCAGATGCCGTCATCGATTGGTTGAGTGCTACGACATGATCAGCCCGCCATCGACATTAATTGTCTGGCCGGTGATGTAGGCCGCATCCTCGGAGGCGAGAAACGCCACCAAGGCTGCCACTTCGGCTGGTGTTCCTGCGCGGCGCATTGGAATGTTGCGCACCCATTCGGCCATGAGTTCGCCGGGCTTGTAGTCACCGAGCATCTGGCCCCAGACTCGGTCGTTATAATCCCACATTTCGGTGTGGATGATGCCGGGGCAAATGGCGTTGACGGTGATGCCTTCGGGCGCCAGTTCCTTGGCCAGACTTTGCGTGAGGCCGACGACGCCGAATTTTGAAGCGGCGTAGTGGGGGGTATAGATAAATCCCTGGCGGGCCTGGCCAGAGGCGGTGTTAACCAGGCGGCCCTTGGTGCCACTTGCGCGGAAGCGGCGGATCGCCTCCTGGCAGCACAGGAACGCGCCCTTGGTGTTGACATCGAGGTTGAAATCCCACTGTTCCTGCGTCAGCTCCTCGATCTTGGAGATGGTGATGACGCCGGCGTTCTGGACGGAGATGGAAAGCGGACCGATTGCCTCTTCGGCTGCGCCATAGGCCTCGCGCACCGCCGCCGCATCCCGCACATCGAGGATCACGCCATGGGTGACTGAGCCGGTTTCGTCCGCCAGCTTTTTGGCGGCGTCATTGGTGTCCTTGTCGACAGAGGCGATGGCGACTTTCGCGCCTTCCTCGGCAAAACGGCGGGCGATGCCGTAACCGATGCCCTTGTTGCCTCCAGTCACGAATACGGATTGACCTTCAAAGCGCCTCATGTCTCCTCCTTATGGGATAACGGCTGTGTTTATGTGCCGACCAGTCGTTCGGCGGTGAATTTGTCGGTGACGAGAACATCGATCACGCCGGTTCTGAGCGCGCCGGCGATCGCCTCGGTCTTTTTCGAGCCGCCGGCGAGTGCAATGACGCGGTCGACATTGGAGAGGTTTTCCAGCGGAAGGCCTATGACCCGGTCATCGAGCGGTGTCTTGACGGGCTTGCCGTCCTTGTCGAAGAACCTGAGCGAAATATCGCCCACGGCGCCCGCCTGTGCGAGATCGGCAAGCTCCTTGGCGGAAAAGATATTGCCGGAACGGGCAAGAAGCTCCGATGGCTCGACGGCGCCGACACCGACGATGGCGAGCGTGATCGAACCGAAAAGATCAATTGTTTCGCGCACGAAGGGATCGGCCAGCATCAAAAGCTTGGCCTCGCGAGAGGTGGCGACGCCGGGGACCGGCAGCAATTTCGGTTCGGCCTCCGTCAGCCGCGCTAGCCGGGTGGTGATCTGGGTCGCGTGCGTCTGCACGGAAGGATCGCCCATGCCGCCTAGCGTCTGGACGATGTAACGCGCTTTGGCGCCCTTCAGCGGATGGATGTTTTCCACCATCTTGAAGATCGTCTGGCTCCAGCTGGAAACGCCGATGATCTCGTTTTGCGACAGCGTCACCTCGAGAAAATGCGCGGCAGCCTCGCCGATGCGGGCCATGATCGCGCCGTCGCGATCCTCGCTGCAATCGACGACAATGGCTTCCGGCAGGTCGAAGCGTTCGCGAAGCTGTGCTTCAAGATCGCTATAGGTACCGGGCGGCGGAATGATGCTGGTGCGCACGATACCTTCCGTTTCGGCACGCTTCAGCATGCGCGAAACGGTGGCCTGCGAAAGATTGAGATGTTCGGCAATCTCCGCCTGCCGCCTGTGCTCGCTGAAATACATCTGCGCCACGCGGGATATCATCCGAAGTTCGTTGATCCTGCCCATAAGCCCTCCAGGGTGAATTTTTATTCACCCTTACCCGACGTCACAGGTAACGTCGAGCGCGCAATCGCGTCGCGCCAGACGGCAAGCCGTTGCCTGCCGTCACTGGACGAAGGCGCGATGGCGTTGCCGTGACTGTTGAGCGCGGCGATGGCGTCGAGATCGCTCCACAGACCGAGGGCGAGGCCGGCAAGATAGGCCGCGCCAAGTGCGGAGGCTTCCGGCGCGTCACGCTGGATGACGGGGTGGTCCAGCATGTCGGCGACGCATTGCATGAGGAAACGGTTCTGGCTCGGCCCGCCATCCACGAAAAGCTGTCCGAAGCCGGAGGGCGACTGCGCGCGCATGGTCGAGAAGACGTCATAAACCTGAAAGGCGATGGAATCGGTAACGGCGCGGGCCATCTGCGCGCGACTTGTGCTGAAATTGATCTGCGAAAATAGCGCACGGCAATTGGAATCCCAATAGGGCGCGCCAAGGCCGACAAAGGCCGGGACGAAACCGGGACCATCTGGTTCAGCGGTCGCGGCAAGCTCCACAAGAGATGCGACATCTGGCAGGCCGAGAATGTCCGTCATCCACGGCAGGGAGGCGGCAGACACAAGAATATTGCCCTCGAAGGCGAAAGTCGGCTTGCCGTGAATCCTCCAGGCAACAGTCGTGGTGATGCCGCGCTCTGGCGCGATGAAATGCGGCAGCGTCGTCATCACCGATGAGCCGGTGCCGAACGTCACCTTGCCGTCACCGGGATTGAAGGCGCCGTGGCCGAAGAGGGCGGCGTGGCTGTCGCCGACGGCAGCCAGAATAGGCGTGCCGTCCTTGATGCCGGGAACACCTGATGTCACGCCGAAGTCGCCGCTGCTGTCGCGCGGGTCGGGCAGGGCGTTGATGTCGATGCCAAAAAGGTCACAAAGCTCTTCGCTCCACACCTGCCGGTTGAGATCGAGCACCTGGCTTCGGGCCGCGTTGGAGGCGTCGCAGGCATGCACCTTGCCGCCGGTCAGGCAGTGGATCAGCCAGCTATCGATGGTGCCGAGGCGAAGGCTGCGGCCCTTCGGCGCACGCTCCAACAGCCAGCGCATCTTGGCGCCGGGAAACATCGGGTCAATAGGCAGGCCGGTCAGCGCCATGACACGTTCGGAATGGCCCTTGCCGATGAGATCGGTGCATTCCTGCGCAGTGCGGCGGCATTGCCAGCTCAAGACCGGGCCGAGCGGATCGCCGGTTTCACCGTCCCAGATCGTCACCGATTCGCGCTGGTTGGAAATGGCGATGGCTTCAATGTTGACGGCAGAGGGTGCCGAAGACAGGCAGGCGGAAATCGCTTCGCGCACCGACGCCCAGATACGGTTCGGATCCTGCTCCACCCAGCCGGGCTGCGGATAGGTGATGCCGACCGGCGATGAACCGCGCGCCAGCAATTCTCCTGTTTCAGAAACGAGAATGGCCTTGGAATTGGTGGTGCCCTGATCGATGGACAGAATGGCGCGCATCACTTGAGTTCTTTCGTCGGCAGTTTTTTCGTTTCCAGCCTTGCGGTGATTAAACGACGATATTGCAAAGGGTGTCGCCGCGCATCCGAAGACACGCGACGACCCTGGGAGGAGACTTACTTTCTCTTGAGCAGCGCTGCTGCAGCCTCCGCGATGGCCGCGGGTGCCATGCCAAACTCATCGAGCAGCCATTCTGCCGAGCCGGTATGGGCAAAGACGCCTGGAACGCCGAGGCGCTTCATCGGCACGGGGGCATGATCGACGACAACTTCGGCGATGGCAGAGCCGAGACCGCCGAAGATCGAATGTTCTTCAGCCGTCAGGATTGCGCCGGTTTCCTTCGCTGCGGCAATGATGGCCGCCTCGTCGATCGGGCGCACGGTTGCCATGTTAAGCACACGCGCCTTGATGCCACGACCGGCCAGAATATCGGCGGCCTTGACGATGCGGTGAGTCAGCGTGCCATTGGCGATCAACGTTATGTCGGAACCTTCGCGCAGCAGGTTGGCGCGGCCGAGTTCAAAGACGTGGCCGTCAGGCAGAAGGTCCGGCACGCCGACGCGCGACAGGCGCAGGAAGCAGGGGCCGGCATAGTCCGCAGCCCATTTGACGGCGGCGGCCGTTTCGATGCGGTCGCAGGGGGCAATGACCGGCAGGTTCGGCAGAACGCGGGTCCAGGCGAAATCCTCGATCGAGTGATGTGTCGGACCCAGTTCGCCATAGGCCATGCCCGAGGAGATGCCGATGAGCTTCACATTGGCGTTGGAATAGGCGAGGTCTGCCTTGATCTGTTCCAGCGCGCGACCGGTCAGAAAACAGGATGCGCCGCAGACGAAGGGAAGCTGGCCGCCATTGGCAAGGCCGGCGCCGACGCCTACCATGTTCTGTTCGGCAATGCCGACATTGACGAGGCGCTCGGGGAATTTCGACTTGAAGCCGCCGAGCTTCGAGGAGCCGACCGAATCGTTGCAAACGGCCACGACCCTGTCGTTTGCAGCGGCCAGCGCTTCCAGCGTTTCGGCGAAGGCGTCGCGGCAATCATAGAGTTTGGCGGCGGTTACGGGCGCGTTCATTACAATGCCTCCGAAAGTTCTTTGACGGCAATTTCGTATTGTTCCTTGCTTGGAACCTTGTGGTGCCAGTCGACGCGGTCCTGCATGAACGAAATGCCGTGACCCTTATTGGTGCGCGCGACGATGCAATGCGGGCGCTCGCCGCGATGTTCGAGCGCCGGGACGATCTCTTCCATCGCGTTGCCGTTTATTTCGCTCACCTCCCAGCCGAATGCTTCAAGCTTCGGGCGAAGCGGCGCGACGTCGTTGGTTTCCGAGATCGCAGCACCCTGCTGGAAACGGTTATGGTCGATGATAAGCGTCAGATTGTTAAGCTCGAACTGCGCGGCGGACATGATGGCTTCCCAGTTGGAGCCCTCCTGCATCTCGCCATCACCGGTCATGACATAGGTATGGTAATCCGCTCCCGAAAGCTTGGCCGCCTTGGCCATTCCGACGGCAACTGGAAGCCCGTGGCCAAGCGGGCCGGTATTGGTCTCGACCCCCGGCACCTTGTTGCAGTTGGGGTGGCCATTGAGGCGGGAATTGGGTTGCAGGAAGGTCGAGATTTCCTCTTCCGGGATAAAGCCACGTTTGGCGAGCGTCACATAAAGCGCGCAGGCGGTGTGGCCTTTCGACAGCACGAAACGGTCGCGGGCAGGGTTCTTCGGTTCTTCCGGCCAGATGCGCAATACGCGGAAATAAAGGGCGGTCATGATGTCGATCGCCGACATTTCTCCGCCGATATGGCCGGCACCCGCTTCGAAAACAGCCTGGACGTCGCGAAGGCGAATCTGGCGCGCAATGCGCTCTAGCTCTGTGGGCTGCATGGGATCCTCTTCAAAACATGCGTGTGAATATTTATACAGCTGTTTATATAATTGCAGACGTGGCGTTTCTGTCAAGCCGGAATTGTGAATTGTCCTGTTTCAATCCGTGCCGATTATTTCTGTCGCCTCATTTTCACTAATGATGAAGCGCGCCTCCCCGCCTCATTCCTGGGTCCGTCAAAGGAACCTGCTCGGCCCAAGTCCTTGGGCTGAAAGGGCTCTCCTTGCCACGCAGACGCGCTTGCGCTGGATTCCCGCGATGTGCACCGGAACGGGATGGGAGGCGCAGGTGTGCAGCGATCCCATCACCCGCAAGGCCCGTCCCGCCCTCCAAGCCTATTGACAAGTTTCTCTCAACTGGCTTATGCATGTTTCACCGAGCATGAATAATTATTCTAATCGGTTTAAAAAATGCAAGATAGCCACTTGGAGGAGCCATGTCCGTGCTTGAACGCAATGAGGGGGTTACGCACACCAGAAGCCCGCTTGCCTGGCTAAGCGGTGCGACCGGACCTCTTTTGGGCCTGCTGCTGCTGTGTGTCTTCCTGACCTTCACCAGCGAGAATTTTCTGTCGCTTCGAAATGGTCTCAACATCCTCGACCAGATCACCGTGCTCGGCATCATGGCCGTTGGCATGACCTTCGTCATTCTGCTCGGCGGCATCGATCTGTCCGTCGGTTCGGTGCTGGCGCTTTCGATGATGATCATGGGCTGGACAGCCAATGTCGCGGGCATGCCCATGGGCATGGCCATCATGCTGGCGCTCATCGCATCCGCAGCCTGCGGCCTTGTCGTCGGCGTTCTCGTCACCGCCTTCCGGGTTCCGGCCTTCATCGCGACGCTTGCCATGATGTCGGTGGCGCGCGGCCTTGCCAATATGATCACGGACGGTCAGCAGATCGTCGGTTTCCCTGACTGGTTCATGATGCTGGCCATCGACCGCCATTTCGGCGTGCTGACGGCGACCGTGCTGCTGATGCTGGTCGTTGTTCTGGTGTCGTTTCTTTTCCTGCGCTTCCGCTCCGAAGGCCGCACCGTCTATGCGGTTGGCGGCAACCCGGAAGTGGCGCGACTTGCCGGCATCAACGTCGCCCTGGTGACGATCTGCGTCTATGTTGCCTGTGCGGTTCTTGCCGGTCTGGCGGGTATCGTTCTTGCAGCCCGTCTCGACTCGGTGCAGCCCTCCAGCGGTTTTGGCTACGAGCTGGATACGATTGCGGCTGTCGTCATCGGCGGGACCTCGCTTTCGGGCGGTGCCGGCGGCATCGGCGGAACGCTGATCGGCGTGCTCATCATCGGTGTGCTGCGCAACGGCCTCAACCTGCTCAATGTTTCACCCTTTCTGCAACAGGTCATCATCGGCGTGGTTATCGTGCTGGCCGTGGGCGCTGAAACATTGCGCCGGCGCAGAAGCTGAATTTGCCTGCGGAGGGCGATGAGCCGTCCGCGCAATAGACGACCCTCCCGGTATGGGAGGCGTGAAAAGCGGCCGAAGGGGAGGAGGTTTGATCTGCCCGAAGGTCAAAAATCAACAAATGGAGGAATAATCATGAAATTTTCACGCATTCTGCTGACATCCGCCGCCCTTCTCGCCCTGTCGCTCGGTTCGGCCAACGCCGCCGAAGTCAAGAAGATCGGCCTTGCCGTTGCCAATCTTCAGGCGAACTTCTTCAACCAGATCAAGCAGGCCGTCGAAGCCGAAGCCAAGACGCGCGGCATCACCGTCGTCACCGTCGACGCCAAGGGCGACGGTCCGACGCAGGTCAACCAGATCCAGGATCTCCTGACGCAGAACATCGACGCGCTGATCTATATTCCTGCTGGTGCCGCTGCGGCGACCGTTCCGGTCAAGCTTGCCAAGGCGGCCGGCGTGCCCGTCATCAACATCGACCGCAATGCCGACGGCGCACCGGGCGATACCTTCCTCGCCACCGATTCCGTCGCTTCCGCCAAGTCGGTCTGCGACTACATCATCAAGCAGGCAGGCGGCTCGGGCAAGATGGTCATCATTCATGGCCAGAAAGGCACGACACCGGAAGTCGACCGTACCAAGGGCTGCATGGAGTCGGTCAAGGCCAATTCCGGCGTGAAGATCGTTGCCGAACAGTGGTCCAACATGTGGAGCCAGGATGAAGGCTTCCAGATCATGCAGAACATGCTGCAGGCCAATCCGGACGTTTCCATCGTCTTTGCCCAGGCAGACGGTCTGGCGCTCGGCGCCGCACAGGCAATCAAGGTCGCCAACCCCTCGCAGAAGATCGTCGTTGGCGGCTTCGATGGCGACACGGCAGCGCTTGAGGCGCTGAAGAACGGCGTCTTTGACGTGACAGCGACGCAGCAGACCCAGAAGATGGGCCGCACGGCTGTGGAGATGGCCGTCAAGATCGTCGGCGGCGAGAAGGTTCCGGCCGTGCAGCTCTCCGAGGCGACGCTGACGACGAAGGAAAACGTCGACGGCTTCATTGCCAATCACCCCTGATGCATCCGCCCCCGCGCACTCCAGCCGGATGCGCGGGGGCGTCATCTGTTCGTTTTCAGGCAATTCGGACGCTAAGCCGTGGCGCATCGCTGCCACGCGTGTTTCCCAGGAGGTCCCGTCATGCGCGAGCCGGTTCTTTCGCTCCGTGGCATCAGCAAACGTTACGGCCCGCTCGAGGTTCTGAAAAGCGTCGATCTCGACGTCTATCCGGGTGAAGTCGTGGCGTTGCTGGGTGAAAACGGGGCGGGCAAGTCCACCCTGTCAGGCATCATCGCCGGTTCCCGCGAGCCGTCAGAAGGAAAGATGACCTGGCTTGGCCAGCCCTATACGCCCGCTTCGCCGCGTGAGGCGATAGACAAGGGCATTGTACTCATCCATCAGGAGCTGAAGCTTCTGCCGGAGCTTTCCATCGCCGAAAACGTCTTCATCGGCCGCTGGCCGATGAAGAACGGCATCGTCGACCGCGCCGAAATGGTGCGAAGGGCGCAGCAGCAGCTGGCGCGTCTCAATCTGCATATTCCCGCAACCCGCAAGGTGGCGGGCCTTTCGACCGCGAACCAGCAGCTGATCGAAATCGCCAAGGCGCTGGCGCTCGATGCCAAGCTCCTGATCCTCGACGAGCCGACGGCGGCCCTTGGCGGTGCGGAAACCCAGGCACTGTTCGAGCAGGTTCGCAAGCTGCGCGCAGAGGGCGTAGGCATCATCTATATTTCCCACCGCATGGAAGAGATCAAGCAGATCACCGACCGCATCGTCGTGCTGCGCGACGGTGAGCGGGTGCATGAATTTGAAGACAGCGCGACACCGGTGCGCACCATCGTCGAAAGCATGGTCGGCCGGTCGCTGGAACGCCTGTTCCCGGCGCTGCCCGAACCGCAGGAAAAAACGGTGCTGGAGGTCAAGGGGCTGACTGGCGCGGGCAATTCTTTCCGCGACATCAGTTTCGGCGTGCGTGCAGGCGAAATTCTTGGAATTGCCGGGCTGATCGGCGCGGGGCGCACCGAACTGGTGCGTGCCATTTCCGGTGCCGATCCGACCAGTGCGGGCGAGGTTTTGCTCGATGGACAGGTGCTGACGCTGAAAAGCCCGGCGGATGCGATTGCGAAGGGCATCGTCATGGTGCCGGAAGACCGCAAGCTTCAGGGGCTGGTTGTCGAGCATGAGATCGGTGAAAACCTGATCTACGCCAATCTCGACCGTGTCGGCACCGGCTGGATAACGCCTAGCATCAAGCGTGCTTTTACGAAGGAGGCAATTGCCAAATTCGGCGTGAAGGGCCGCAGCGAACAGCCTGCCTCGGATCTCTCCGGCGGCAACCAGCAGAAGGTCGTCATCGCCAAATGGCTTGCACGTAACCCGCGCGTGGTTGTGCTGGACGAGCCGACGCGCGGCATCGATGTCGGCGCGCGGGCTGGCATTTACGATATTATCGTCGGTCTGGCCAAAAGCGGCGTTGCCGTCATCGTCGTCAGTTCCGATCTGGAAGAGGTGCTGGGCGTTTCAAACCGTATCCTCGTTCTTGCGCAGGGAAAACAGGCCGGAATCCTCAATCGCGACGAGGCCAACGACGTCTCGGTCATGGAACTGGCAACCATCTGAAGAAGGAAATAGAGAATGTCCACCATCACGCTCAACGCGCCGAAACTCTTCGATCTTTCCGGCCAGGTGGCGTTCGTCACCGGTGCCGGTTCCGGCATCGGCCAGCGGATCGCCATGGGGCTTGCCCAGTCCGGTGCCGATGTCGCGCTGCTTGACCGCCGCACCGATGACGGCCTGGCGCAGACGGCCGATTTCATTGCCAGGGCTGGTCGCAAGTCGATCCAGATCGCCGCCGATGTCACCAGCAAGCAGGCGCTGAGCGAAGCGGTAGCACGCACGCAGGCCGAACTCGGTGCTCTCTCGCTTGCCGTCAATGCCGCCGGCATCGCGAACGCCAATCCCGCCGAGGAAATGGAGGAAAGCCAGTTCCAGACGATGATGGACATCAACCTGAAGGGTGTGTTCCTCTCCTGCCAGGCGCAAGCCAATGCCATGCTGAAGAACGGTCGCGGCGCAATCGTCAACATTGCCTCCATGTCCGGCGTCATCGTCAATCGCGGCCTGATGCAGTGCCACTACAATGCATCGAAGGCTGGCGTCATCCACATGTCCAAATCCATGGCGATGGAATGGGTGGGGCGCGGCATCCGCGTCAACACCATCTCGCCGGGTTACACCGCGACGCCGATGAACACGCGGCCGGAAATGGTGCACCAGACGAAACTGTTCGAAGAGCAGACCCCGATGCAGCGCATGGCGGGCGTCGATGAAATGGTCGGCCCGGCGATCTTCCTGCTGTCAGATGCGGCGAGCTTCGTGACGGGCGTGGACCTTTTGGTAGATGGCGGGTTCTGCTGCTGGTAGGGTTTGCGCGGCAGCGCCGCCCGAATTGATGACCAGGTGCAAGAGGTAAGGTGGTCTGCCTTTTGATTTTACGCCCGGCTTTCGCCGGGCGTTTTTTATTCACCGCACAGGCGCGTGAAGACTAGGCAACCTGCTTCTGCGCCACTTCCTCGACAACCTCGCCCTTCAGATAGGCAACGAGGTCCTTGATCGTCACGACGAGCAGACCGTGGCGTTCGGCGAAGATTTCCAGCTGGGGCAGGCGGGCCATGGTGCCGTCGTCATTGGCGACTTCGCAGATGGTGCCGCAGGGGTACTTGCCCGCCAGGCGGCACAGATCGACGGCGGCTTCCGTGTGGCCGGTGCGGCCGAGCACGCCTGCAGGGTTGGCGCGTAGCGGGAAGATATGGCCGGGGCGGGCGAAGTCTTCGGGACGCGAGCCTTCCGATACCAGCGCACGCACGGTTTTTGCCCGGTCTGCAGCGGAAATGCCTGTCGTGGTGCCGGGAATATAGTCCACGGAGACGGTGAAGGCTGTCTTGAGGGATTCGGTATTGCGCGACACCATCAGCGGAATGTCGAGCGCGTCGAGGCGCTCTCCCGGCATGGCGACGCAGATCAGCCCGCGCGCATGGTTCATCATGAATGCGATCTGCTGCGGGGTTATGCTGTCGGACGCGGCGATGATATCGCCTTCGTTTTCGCGGTCTTCGTCGTCAACGACAATTACCATCTCGCCACGGGATATGGCTTCGATTGCGTCTTCAATTTTAGCAATGGTCATTTTCTTTCAAGCCTTTCAAGGGTTATGCCGTTTTGCGGCATTTTCGCGCTTCAAGAAGCGCCAAATATCCCTTGGGCGAACAATGCAATGCGAAGCCCGCTGCATGCGGGCGTCTTTTGCCTTGTCCTCTTCCATCCGGACTATACCGTCGGCTCCGGCCTCTCACCGGATCTGCTGACCTTCCGGCTTTGGAGACCGGAAGCGCTCGCGGGCTCCGGGAAAATCCCGATACCGCCGGTGGGGAATTGCACCCCGCCCTGAGAACATTGCCAACATAAGTTATCAAATGGGGAGGACGCAAGCGGCAATATTTTGCCAGGCTCCGCGCGCGCGAAACGGATATCCCGATTATATTCGAGACCGGGTATTTCATTTCGGAATAAGAATTGTCTGGGGTAAGAGACCAGACGGCGGCGTTTACGTCGGATCGTTAAACAGCTTATGAAGCTCCCGCTCCAGCTGATCCTGCGTATAAGGTTTGCCAAGCCGTGCTACGTCAAGATCAACTCCAGGCGGCAGTTCTGCATAGCCCGAGGCGATGAGTATCGGAAGCTTTGGGACAATATGGCGCACTGCAATTGCCAGATCTCCGCCGGTCATGCCGGGCATTGAATAGTCGGTGATCAGGACGTCAAAGCCGCTTCCGTCTCCCAGATGTTCCAGTGCCTCTTTCCCCGAATGCGCTTCAACGACATCGTGACCGAGGTCCATCAGCATATCGGCTGAGCTCATCGCTATGAGAGGGTCGTCATCCACCAACAGTATTCGTTTCGGTCCTGAGGCGCTCGCGGTCGGGCCAGCCAAGACCTCAATCGCTGCGGAGTCATTTGTGATTTCGGATGTTGAGATTGGGATCCACAGTTCCGCCCTTGTGCCCTTACCCAGTTCGCTTGTCAGCTTGAGGTCGCCTTTCAACTGGGACGCCAGGCCATGGATCATGGAAAGACCAAGACCGGTGCCTTTCCCAAGTTCCTTGGTCGAAAAAAACGGCTCGATGGCCTTTAGCAGCGTGTCACGATCCATTCCGTGGCCCTGGTCGACGACCGAGAGGACGACGTAATTGCCTGCCGCAAGCTCACCGGCCTGGACGTTCTGATGGACATCGTGCAGCCCGATAACGATCTCGCCTCCGTCAGGCATGGCGTCACGGGCATTGACAACGAGATTGAGGAGCGCGAGCTCGACCTGGTTGGCGTCGGCCGAGACCAGAGGAAGGTGATCTGGCACGTCAGTTTTGATCACCACTGTTGAGCCGACGGATCTTTTCAGAAGGTCTTCCATTCCGGTGACCAGCGCTCGCATATCGACCGGGTCAATGCGTAGGTCCTGCCGGCGCGAGAAAGCGAGAAGCCGCTGGGTGAGGGAAGCGCCACGTTTTGCGCCCTGTTGGGCACCCTCGATGAGACGGACTGCCCTTGCGTCATTGCCAACGTATTTTCGCAGTAACTCAAGATTGCCAAGGACGGCCATCAGGAGGTTGTTGAAATCGTGCGCCACGCCGCCGGTGAGTTGGCCGATCGCTTCCATCTTCTGGGACTGGCGCAACTGTTGCTCAGCTCGTTCTCGTTGGCTTACCTCTTCCATGACAGTAGCATATGCTTCTTCCAGTTCACGCGTTCGCTCCGCGACGCGCTCTTCCAGAACCTCATTCAACTGCCGTTGATGCTCTTCCGCTTTCAGACGTGAGGTTATGTCGGCCGATACGCCAACAAGCTTGATGGCCTTGCCAGTGCGGTCCCTGTAGAGCTGGGCACGGATCTCCACCCAGTGCGTAGACCCGTCATTCCAGACCGTTCGGTATTCTATCGCGTAGTCGGCGCCCGTTTCGATCGTTGCACGAACAGCCAACTGCATGCGCTCGAAGTCATCAGGATGGACCGATGCTAAGAGGTCCGCATAGGAAAACTCTTCGTCGGGACCGCGGCCAAAAATTAATCGAAATGTTGCCGAAGTGGTCAGTTCATTGGTTGCAAGATCGAGCTCCCACGCGCCAAGTCGGCCGGCGGCAAGGGCCGTCTGGAGGCGACGCTCGCCTTCATCGAGTGCTTCCATTCTGGCCCGGGCATCGAACTGCCGCCGGCGACCGCGCATGGCCGACCGGGCAACGCTTATGAAAGTCGTCGCATGAAAAGGTCGCTCGACAAAGCTCACATTTCCCAGAACCTCAGAGAGTCTCGCCGCAGTCGGGTTGCGTTCAGGTCCTCCGCCGCGGTTTGTCAGGATAATGAATGGCAGGTCAGACCAACTGGGCTGCGCTGCGATCCAAGCAAAAATCCCTTTCAGGTCCGCTGAACGAAGTGCCTCCTCGGTCACCACAGCGAAGGCGGTGTTGTCCCCCAGACCGGCGACAAACGACGCAATATCAGCCACGGTGGTGGAAGATACACCAGCTTCCTTCAGGAGTGACGCTGCAATTTGCGCATCGCGGCCGATCGGAGCATAGACAAGTGCGCGTGTGTCGCCGTTAGGAATTCTTGCTACCCTCCCCGTTGAGAGGAAGAAGCGGGTGTTGATCGCCGACAAAGTTTGGAACGCCGCGAAGGATGCCCTGGAAGTCGGAAAGTGGTTCTCCGAGGGTCAGTCCGTTGCCGGATATTCTGAACTCACGGATCGTGTCTTCGTGAGGGCCTGTGCGCTTCTTGATCACTGATACGGCGCGACGCACTTTTCCGAGCGCCTCGAAATATCTCAGAAGGATGACGCTATCTGCCAGATACGTGACATCGACGGGCGATTTCATGTCCCCGACGAGGCCATGCTGGGCGACCGTCAGGAATGTATTGGCTCCCTGCCTGTTGAGGTACTGTAGCAGTTCGTGCATGTGCAAGATGAGAGCATTCTCTTCCGGCATAGAAGCCTGGTAGCCATTGATGCTGTCGATCACCACTGTCTTGGCATCGAAAGTTGATACCCGGTCGCGCACACGCTGTGCAAATTCCCCCGGTGATAGTTCGGCGGCATCGAGTTGCTCGATGTGGATGTGCCCATCTGCTTGCAGCTTCTCCAAGTCGATACCCATTGATCTGGTGCGTGCGTAAAGGAGACCAAGTTCCTCATCGAAAATGAAGACCGCAGCCCTTTCCCCACGCTCGACTGCGGCGTTGACGAACTGCAGAGCAAACAGGCTCTTTCCGGTTCCAGCAGGGCCGATGAGGAGAGTGCTTGATCCACGATCCACGCCCCCACCTAGCAGGCCGTCGAATTCGGAAAGACCGCTCGAGAGGGTCGTTCGTTCGAATTCGGTTCTGTGCTCAATCGCGCGCAGGCGCGGAAAAACCGCAACGCCACCAGTCTTGATAGTGAAATCATGATAGCCGCCGCGAAACGACTGACCGCGATACTTGATCACTCTCAACCGACGCCGCTCGGAGCCGTAATCGGGAGCAAGCTGTTCGAGATGAATGACACCGTGGACTACGCTATGGACCGTCTTGTCAAAATTTTCCGACGTCATGTCATCAAGCAGCAGCACCGTTGCATCGGAGCGAGCGAAGAAGTGTTTCAATGCGAGGATTTGTCTGCGGTATCGCAACGAACTCTGCGCCAGAAGGCGAATTTCAGAGAGGCTATCAATTACGACGCGCTGGGGTTTGATCCGCTCAAAGGCTTGGAAAATCAGTTTCGTCGTTTCACCCAACTCGAGATCTGAGGAGTAGAGCAGGCTTTGCTGTTGTTCGGCGTCGAGAAGGCTTTCCGGGGGGACGAGTTCAAATATCTCGATCCCGCTACCAATCTCCATGCCATGCGATCTGGCGCAATCGCGCAATTCTTCGTCCGTTTCCGACAGGCTGATGTAAAGGCATCGCTCGCCGCGTATTTCGCCTTCAATAAGGAACTGCAAAGCAATCGTTGTTTTGCCAGTCCCTGGAGAGCCCTCAAGTAAAAAGACATGCCTGCGCGTAAAGCCACCGGAAAGAACATCATCCAGTCCCTTGACGCCAGTTTCTGCTTTTTGACTTAAAACCTGATGCATGTTTCCTCCGGACTTTCTAAAACATCTAGGGCGCGACCTCAGGAGAATCAAGGGCGTAGGCGCGGGAGTGTCTGAGCCCGGACTACCAACGGCGCCCGCCGCAGCGCCGCAGCGCGCAGCGTTTGGCGACGGTTGGCACCGTAATTTGCACAGGCCTGAAGCTGACTTCGCCGGGTGCGCGTGGCTCTTTCGGGAGTAATCTGCGGAGGTCAGGTCACAAACAGCATGATCTCGATTGCGTCCCCGGGGAAGAAGGCTCTTCTTCCGAAGACTGGATCAACCTTAAGCACCGAAGCAAACCCTCCTCAGTTGCGTGTTTTCAATGGCACGCGCTTTGTGTTCACTCGCAAGACGTTCGGGCATCGCCGTTGTGGTGCGAAGATTGGACCGATCGATAAGCATGCCGTTGGGAAGCGAGTGGACGCGAAGCTTGTTTGTAATGTAGTCGCCGACACTGCCCGCTTATATTTTTGGAATCTCAGAGAGGCTTGCCGAACCCACGCAGAATAACTGCAATCACTCGCTCAACCGCGCTTTTACCAAGCTCAAATCTGGGCGTTTGCGGCAGGGTTTCACCGGGGGGGAGCATCAGCTGTTCAAACCGACGCGAGACAGGATCAAGGTTTGCCAAAAGATGGACCGACGTGCCGCGTGCGAACTCGTAATTCCAGATGACATCTTCCAGATCGAGCTCGGGAAAGGTTTTCTGCATCGCTTTGATAAAGCGATGCGCCGCATGGCTGTTGATGTTGAAATTGTTGTATCCGGCGCGGGCATCGACGCGCATCTGGAAAACGTTCCGGACGTAAAGGCTTCCGCCGTCGCTGGACCGGGAAGCGGTCAGGATGGGCTCGATCAGAGCCTCGAGGATCTGGCGGGGCGTAAGAGCCGCTTCGCCTGCCGCCTGTTCCATTTCGGTGAGGCGCGATAGGCGCTGCTGGTTTACGTCGCCGGTGATCTCCTGCGTTGCGAGACGGACAAGTGCATCCTTCGACTGAAAGTAATAATTGACCGCTGCCGTATTGGCACCAGACGCCTCGGTAATATCGCGCACGGTCGTGCCCTTGGGGCCTTTGCGCGCAACGAGTTCCTTGGCAGCACTCAGGATCGAATCGCGTGTTTCACTCCGGCGCGTTGTTGCGTCTTCCTCTTCCATGGAGGTCTCCATCCCTGTCTTGCCTGTTTTCTTTAGTGACGATGCTCTACCGAAAAAAACAGACTTGCACCAGCAGATGTTTGAATATAATGTTCAAAACAAATGTTTCAATGATGTGTTTGACAAAGACATATCGTGAATGAAGCTGGGAACGTGACGGGAACGACATGATGCAAGCAAACGTCGATACGGGACAGTATCGGTATGCGCCGATGCGGGGCAGGCCCAAGATTGCCCTGCCGGACGGTGCGCGCCTCGCCTTCTGGCTGGCGCCGAACATCGAGCACTACGAATGGCAGCCACCGGTCAATCCCAATCGCTTTCCGTTCCGTACCCTGCCGGACGTCCTGTACTATTCCTCGCGCGATTATGGTAATCGCATCGGCTTCCGCCGTATTGCGGACGAGATGGCCAAGCGCGACATTCGCGGATCGGTTTCGCTTTCGGTGGCCGTATGCGACCATTATCCTGATATCATCAAGCGCTGCAACGATCTCGGCTGGGAACTTTTCAGCCATGGGGTCTACAACAGCCGCTACTTCTACGGCATGACGCCTGACGAGCAGCGCCAGGTCGTAATCGATTCCCGCGAGACACTGGCGAAGGTCGGTCAGCGGCTGGACGGCTGGCTGACGCCGGCCATTACGCCAAGCCTCGAGACCCAGGAAATTCTGGCGCAGGAAGGTATTCGCTATACCCTCGACTACTTCCATGACGACCAGCCGATGCCGCTCAACTTGAAAAGCGGCAAGCTTATTTCGCTGCCCTATTCCATCGAGATGAACGACATTCCGATGGCGGCCTGGAACAATAACTCGGTGGACGAAATGTTCGCGTCACTGAAGGCGCAGTTCGACCGGCTTTATATCGAAGGTGCCGACAGCGCCCGCGTAATGTGCTTTGCGATCCACCCACTGGTGCTCGGGCATCCGCATCGCATCGATGCCTTTGCCGAATTCCTCGACTACGTCAAATCGCATGATCAGGTCTGGTATCCGACGGCGCGCGAAATCGCCGACTGGTATTACGAGCACCACTACGGCCAGATGTCCGCGTGGCTGTCCGGGCTTGAGGGAGAGCAATGATGATCCGACCAACCGGGCCCGCCTATCTCGAAACGCCGCTGCGCCGCCACCGTCAGATGGATCACGACTTCTACGCCTGGCGCGACACCTGGAGCGAGCGCAGGCTTCAATGGTCTGGCGACACCACGCTCGGCGTCTGGATCCAGATTGCCGTCGAGTGGTTTCCACTCAACATCTCCGGCAAGCCTTTTCTGCCGGTCGGTGCGCCGAACCGGGCATGGCCGGACACGCAGACCTACACCCAGCGCGATTACGGTCACCGGGTCGGTATCTTCCGGATGATGGATGCACTGAAGGCAAGGGGACTGACAGCAAGCGCCTTCCTCAATGCCCGTGTCGCACAGCGTTACCCGATCCTGATGCGCGAAATTCTCGGTGAGGGCTGGGAAATCGTAGCGGCGAGCCTTGATGCCGGTTCGATCCACCACGAGGGGCTGGATGAAAGGACGGAAGCCGCGATGATTGCCGAAACGCTCACCATCTTCGATGGTTTCGGCGTAACACCTGTTGCATGGCATTCACCATCCTGGTCGCAATCGACGCGCACGCCGCGCCTCTTGGTCGAAGCCGGCGTGACGGCGATGGCAGACTGGGTCAATGACGAGGTGCCTTATCGTTTCGACACCGGTGCCGGCGAGATCATTGCGCTGCCCTCGACGATGGAGCTTTCCGACCGTGAAATGCTCGCTGTTCGAAAGCAGCCTCTGCAGGATGTGGAACGCAGCTTCATAGCGGCCGCCAGGCGTCTGACTAACGAAGCAAAGGAAAGCGGGCACGGCCGTCTGCTTACGATCAACCTTTCGCCCTGGATCATGGGGCAGCCCTACAGGATTGCCGCTTTCGAGCGGATACTCGACCAGATTTTCGCGATGGAGGGTGCCAAGAGCGTCACCGTTCCCGAAATAATCGAGGCAACGATTGGGCTTTAGCGCCTGAGCGTTACCTCACGCACCGGATAGACCCAGATGGTTTCGACGCCTCGCCTTTCAGGGGAGCGCAGCCTCATGCTGCTTTCCCTTTCGATCTCGGCCGCCTTTCTGATCGAAGGGCTCGACAGCACGATCATGGTATCGGCAATCCCGGCGATTGCGGCCGACTTCGGCATTGAGCCTCTACGCGTCAATCTGGCGCTCTCGATCTATCTCGTGACGCTGGCGGCCGTGATCCCGGCAAGCGCATGGCTGGCTGATCGTTTTGGTGCGAAACGTATCTTCCTGTGGGCGATGGGCGCATTCATGCTGATGTCGGTGGGCGCGGCGCTGGCGCAGGAACTTGCGACGCTTGTCGCGATGCGCGCCTTGCAGGCGGTGGCCGGGGCGCTAATGACGCCGATCGGCAGGTTACTTCTCATTCGAGCGGCACCGAAGGATCAACTGGCCTCGGCCATTGCCTGGATGTCGACGCCGGCACTTGTCGGTCCAGTGCTCGGGCCGCTGATCGGTGGCTATGTGGTAACCTACCTTTCCTGGCAGTGGATCTTTTTTGTGAAGATGCCCTTCGGCATTCTCGGCATGATTTTCGCAGCGCGTTTGCTGCCACGCGACGAGCCCGGGGAACGCTATAATTTCGACCTCTGGGGTTTCGTGGCCTGTGCCGTGTTTCTCGGCGCGGTACAGCTGCTGCTCGACCAGCTGGTTCATGTCTTCCTGCCGATCTCCGCGATCCTTGTCATGATTGCAATCCTGCCGGTCTGCGCTTTGTTCTACGCCCGCCATATGGCGAGGCGTGAAGCGCCAGCGCTTGACCTCACGTTATTGAAGCTGCGTCTGTTCCGGGTGGGCTTCTTCGGCGGGGGACTTTCGCGCCTTGGCTTCAATGCCTTGCCTTTCCTTTTCCAGCTGCAATTGCAGATCGGTTTTGGCTGGAGCGCGGCGGATGCCGGCTGGGTTGTCTTCATCGTTGCCGCAAGCGCGATTGCACTCAAACCCATGATGCGGCGCGTGCTGGCGAAATTCGGTTTCAAGGTAACGCTGTTTGGTAACGCCATGCTGGGTGCGGTGACGATTGCGCTGATCGGCTTGATCGGACCGGACACACCACTCGCGATCACGGTCTGCGTCGTCTTCCTGTTTGGCGTCATGCGCTCTCTTCAGTTCAACACGACCAACGCGCTTCTCTTCGCCGATATTCCCAGGACGAGGCAAAGTGCGAGTACCTCGCTTGGCGGTGTCGGCCAGCAATTGTCGATGGGATTGGGCATCTCCGTTGCGGCGGTACTGGTGGCGCAGATCCAGGCCATGGGCGTGACAATACCGGCGGATGCCATCTCGGCCTCCATTTTTGTCGTTGCCGGATTAACCGCTTTGTCCGGCATTTTTTTCCTCGGATTACAACATGCCGATGGCGCTGACGTAAGCCGCCACAAAGCATACAGTGCAAGGAGCTGACGCTCATGAAGGCTACAGAAAAAACAGAAGCAACGGCAAAGGCAGGCATCGGACTTGCCGGCCTGTCGGTGGCAGAGGCAGGGCGGCAAATCGGGAGCGGCGAGATCACGCCATCGGCTTTGTTGGAAGCCGTATTTGCCCGCATCGATGTGGTCGACGGCGTGATCTATTCCTATCTGCGCATGGATCGAGACGCTGCGCGCGAGAACGCCGTCGCATCGGACGAGCGGGCCGCAAGCGGGACGCTGCTCGGCCCGCTTGACGGGATTCCCTTCGCGGTTAAGGACAACATCTACACCGCGGGCATGGAAACGACCGGCGGCTCACGTGTCCCGCAGAGCCACGATCCCGACATGACAGCCACGCTGGTAACGCGGCTGAAAGCGGCTGGCGCCATTCTCGTGGGAAAGCTGAATACCTGGGAATACGGCACAGGGACCGGTGCCGTACATTTCGATCTTGATGCACCGCCAAGCCGTAACCCCTGGAATACGGCGCATTTTACCGGTGGATCCTCGACAGGTTCGGCTGCGGCTGTCGCGGCGGGCACCGCACTGTTTTCAATCGGTACCGATACGGGCGGTTCGGTGCGCCTGCCAGCCGCAGCCTGCGGTCTCGTCGGGCTGAAGGCCACCTTCGGTCGCATCAGCCGTCATGGCGTCATGCCGAATTGCTGGAGTTTCGACACGCCAGGTCCACTGGCGCTCAGCACCGAAGACACGGCACTCATCTATGATGTGATTGCCGGTTTTGACGAAGCCGATCCCGTCAGCCTTTCCGTGCCGGTTGAGCCGACACTGCCGGGTCTGAAGGACGGCGTAAAAGATCTGAAGATCGGGTTCGTCCGCAATCTCGATCCGGGTGGCGTAGCGCCGGAGCCGGCTATTCTCGATGCTCTTGCCAAAAGCGCGGCGATGTTTGCCGCACTGGGCGCTGAGGTGGTCGAAATCGACCTGCCGATTGCGCCATCCGAATATCGCTCGATCGCCATGCCGATCAACCGGGCGGAGAGCTTTTCCATTCATGAGCGCGACTATCTCGAGCATCGGCATCTTATGGGCCGTTCGCTGCGCGAAAAGCTCGAAATGGGCATGTATCTGAGGGCTGCCGACTACCTTGCCGCCCTGCGCCAGAGGCGTGCGCTTGTTGCCCGCACTGATGAGATTTTCGCGAAGGTCGATGTGCTTTTGCTACCGATGACCTATCGGGTGGCGCCGCCCATTCACGACAATCCGGCGGTCATTTCCTATACGGCAGGTTCTGCCGGTAGCCCGTTCTCGCTGTCCGGCCATCCGGCGCTGGCGCTGCCTGCTGGGTTTTCGCCGGAGGGCCTGCCGCTGTCCGTACAGCTGGCGGCCGGGTTCAGGAACGAAGCGCTGCTGATGCGCGCGGCGTGGGCGCTCGAACAGGTTCTGACCCCCAACCCGATGCGGGCAGAGCCACAGCATGTTCTTTCAATCGCCACCAGGGCAGAAGGGTAAGTCGCATGTCTCAGGATACCAAGGATTTGGGCCTTGCCGTTCAGGTGCTGTGGAGAGGTTGCGGCGAGACGGCCCCGACCGGCGATGAACTGGCCGCGGCCGCGATCACGTTCGGCAAGGCGCTTGAAGTGGGACGCATGATCCCGCGCGTCACGGATAAAACCTTCGAGCCGCTGGTTGGACCTCGCCGCGATCTGGAAGTCTAAAAATAATAAAAATGAATGAAACATCCATTTGAAATGTTCATTCGAATTCTGTAGCCTGATTAAATATAAAGGGGAACGACCATGAAAAAAATCTACGCCATCATTGCCCTGCTCGCGGTTGCGGCTGGGCCCGCCTGTGCCCAGGAACCGTTGAAGAGTGCACTCGACGGCAATGCACCACCCTTCGCCCAACCGAAGATGGACGGTTCCATCGAAGGTCTGACCGTCGACATGACGAACGAGATTTCCAAGCGCCTCGGCCGCAAGATCACAATCGACGCCATGGCATTTTCGGCGCTGATTCCGGCCCTGCAGGCGGGCACCTACGACATGCTGTCGGTTCCGATGACGGTAACGAAGGAACGCTCCGACATCTTTCTGCTGACGGAAGGTATCTGGTCTGCCGATCTCGCCTTCGTGACCAAAAAGGATGCGCCGGCGCTGAAGAGCTATGACCAGCTGAAGGGCAAAGTCATTGCCGCCAACAAGGGCAACGCCGACGAGAAGTGGGCGCGCGAGAAGGCCGGCGAAATCGGCTGGACGATAGAGTCCTATGCATCGCTCAGCGATGCCGCGCAGGCCGTTCAGGCAGGGCGCGCGGATGCGGCGATCATGAACGTGCCGACTGCGTTGACCTTCGCCAAGCGCAACCCGGCACTGAAGGCTGCCGACCTGAAGGAAACCACCGGCCGCTACTTCGCTTACACGATCCCCAAGTCCTCGCCAGAACTGCGTAAGCAGATCGAAACCGTCATTGAGTGCATCAAGTCGGATGGCACGGCGGCATCGCTTTATGAAAAATGGCTTGGCGTGAAGCCTGAGGCCGGATCGCTCGAAGTGACCCCGCAAGCCGGTTTCGGCCCGGTCGGCCTCGGCAATTACGATGCGACGCCGCACGAATTGTCGTGCAACTGAAACAGACTGACTGATTAAGGCCTAGAACCATGTCGCAATCGATCGCGCAGCCCATGCTCGACATTCATGCTCTGTATAAGTCCTTCAACGGCGTGAATGTTCTCAACAACATCAACCTGCGCGTCATGCCGGGTGAGCTGGTGTTCTTGATCGGACCCTCGGGGTCTGGAAAATCCACTCTTCTGCGGTGCTGCAACAGGCTGGAAGAGCCGACGGACGGCGCGATCATTGTCGACGGAATCAATATCACCGCCGTGGCGACAGACATCAACAACATGCGCCAGCGCATCGGCATGGTGTTCCAGCAGTTCAATCTTTACCCGCACATGACAGCCGAACAGAATGTGATGCTGGCATTGCAGAGGGTGCAGAAGAAATCCACGAACGAGGCGCGGGAAATCGCGCACCGTGAATTGACCCGTGTGGGTCTCGGCGCCCGCCTGACGCATTACCCATCGCAGCTTTCCGGCGGCCAACAGCAGCGCGTCGCCATCGCGAGGGCGCTCGCGCTTGGGCCGAAGGTCATGCTTCTCGACGAGCCAACCTCGGCGCTTGATCCGCAACTCGTCGCCGAAATTCTGCAGGCGATGATGGATATGAAAAAAGAAGGCATGACCATGCTGGTGGTCAGTCACGAGATGCGCTTTGCCCGCGAGGCTGCGGACCGGGTCGCCTTCATGGAGGCGGGGCAGATCGTCGAGATCGGAACGCCCGCCGAAATTCTGGCGCGTGGCGCGGAAAGCCGCGCTTTCCAATTTCTCTCGCACGGACACTGAGCGATGGATATCACCGGTCTCGTCGATCTCTTCTTCAACGGGGCGGTCGCGCAAACATATCTGCCCGATCTGCTGCGTGGCGCTTGGATTACGATCTATCTGTCGCTGGCGATCGTAATCGCCGGGCTCCTGTCCGGACTTGCGTTGGCGCTGATCCGTCTTGTGTCGAACAAGGCTGTCGTGTGGGTCCTGCGCCTTTTCGTCGACTGTTTTAGAGCTGTTCCGCCGCTCTCGGTCGTGCTGCTGCTTTATTTCGGCTTGCCAAGTGTCGGTATCAGCCTTTCTGCATCTTGGGTACTCTGGCTGACGCTTTCTCTCATACTTGCGTCCTTCGCCGAGGAGATTTTCTGGGCGGGGATCTCAGCCGTCGGCCCAGGGCAATGGGAAGCCTCTCGCTCGACCGGCATGACCAATGCACAGACCCTGCGCTATGTGGTCTTGCCGCAGGCCATGCGGCTTTGCATCCCGCCGCTGACCAACCGTGCACTGGCCATTTCCAAGAATACGGCGCTTGGAACAGCAATCGGCATGCCAGAGCTTTTGAACGAAGCGCAGACCGCGCTGTCCTTCTCCGGAAATGCCACGCCACTGATCATGGCGGCGATCCTTTACCTGATCATCTTCATGCCGCTGATGGCTTTGGCAGGCGGCCTTGAAAAACGTATGGCCTGGGGGACGCGGACATGACCGATCTGATCGAACAATTCTTCAATCTCGACATCATGAGCCAGGCGCTACCCTATCTCGTCTCCGGCCTGATGATCACCCTTGTGCTCACGGCCGTGCTGGCACCCGTTGGTTTCGGTATCGGCCTTGGGTTAGCGCTGATGTCTGAAGCGCGCTCGCCGGTGCTGCGCTGGGTTGTCAGGACATGGGTTAACGTCTTTCGCACCATGCCGCCGCTGGTGCTGATCATCGTCACCTTCTCCGCCCTGCCGTTTCTAGGCGTCAGGCTGCCTGCGATCTTGTGCGCGATCATTGCGCTGTTGCTCAACAACACGGCTTATTATTGCGAGATCATTCGAGCGGGCCTCGGTTCGGTGTCGCGGGGGCAAATGGAAGCTGCCCGCTCCACCGGCCTCGGATACACAGATTCCCTTCGTTATGTCGTGCTGCCGCAAGCATTGCGCAACGTGCTGCCGGATCTTGCATCCAATACGATCGAGGTTGTAAAAGCGACTTCACTAGCCTCGATTGTTGGTGTTCACGACCTTCTATATTCGGCCAGCACCATACGGTCCGTGACGTTCAACACCTCGTCGCTGACGCTGGCGGCGATAATCTATCTCATAATCCTTTTACCAGCAGTTCGGCTTTCAGGCCGGCTGGAACGGAAGCCGCAAACGGTTTAGAGCTCCAACCCACTGCCAGGTCTATCCGACGACCGTACGCTGGAGTGGGCCATGCTTCTATAGGGCAGCAGACTAGGTGAAGCCCCTTCGCCCTGCGTCATTTCGTTCGATTTAGATCGATGCCTGTCTACCGGGTAGGCGAGGGCGCCACGGTCTTCGTGATCCGCATCAGCGATCGCTATGAAGATTGGGAGGGTAGCGACGATTAGCCAGAACTGCTCTTCCGTTCATCCACGATGGCCACGGAAGGCGCTGGCGATGATATCGACCTAATGGTGCCCTTTGCTATGCATAAAAACACCATCGGTGGGAGACACCGAAACGTTGAAAGAGACTTGGCGCGAGAAAGCCCCTGGTTCACGTTTGCGCCGCTCGAGCAACGACTTCACCGGCCCCGTTTCTGGTTGCCGCTGAACATGCCGCCGCGAAATACCTGGACGTCGGTATCGAACGAGAACAAGACGATATCGGTCTCGGTCAATGCCGTTGGATGTTGTTCGAACGAGGTCACGAACACGCTCTCTCCGTCGCAGACCGTCTCGTCTCCAAATCGAATTTTCCCCTTGAAGACAAAGAGCAGGCAAGCCAACCCGGAGTTATCAGCGGTTGGCAATCTCAGCGTCGTGCCTGCGCTGAGGCGCACGTCAAAGACCCAGACATCGGATCTTACCGTCAATGGCGCTTTTTGTGGCCCTGCAATCAGTCTCCAGCTATCGTCACTGAATTCATCGACGAAATCATGAAACTGCACCATTGGCTCAAGATTTTGAGCGTTAGGCCGCAGGAAAATCTGTAGGGCCCGGACGGGTGTTTCCCCAAGCGTAAGCTCTTCATGCTGGAAGTGATGGCCGGCGTTCATCATCATGAAACGTGTCTTTTCGAGCTTTTTCTCGTTTCCGACGGTGTCTCGGTGGAGCATCTCGCCGCCGCGCATGTAGGTCAGTATTTCGTCGTCCTTGTGCGGATGCATGCCTATGAGATGACCCGGCTGAACCTGGGCGCGGTCAATCCTGCCGATGGGACCGATCCCGCTGTCGTCGGTTGTCAGTGACAGCCCCGGATACATGATCTCGACGCCGAAGCCCTGGCCGATATTGCCGCGCATAAGTCCCGCAGGGATTTTGGTGATGGTCATTGGACTGTTTCCTTCGATCTCGGGCGCGGGCGACAATCGCCCGCGCCGAACGCAGCGACTTGCGTTGTCAGTGGTAGTTCAGGATGCCGACGAGCTTCTGGCCGAGCGGGCTCGTCCAGTCGACGGCGAGTTCCGAGATGATCTGGTCGACAGTGGTGATAATTGCGCCTGCCTTTTCCATGCGCCTCAGGGCGATATCGTCGCCGTATTTGGTGTAAGAGGCGGATGCGTCCGCCGAGACCTGCACCTCGTAACCTTCGTCAAGCATCTGGAGGACCGGAAAGGTGACGCAGATTTCCGTGGTCACGCCTGCGACGAACAGCTTCTTGCGGCCGATCGCCTTGACGGCCTGGTTGAAGCCGTCGTGATGCATGGCGTTGACGATACCCGGGCGCTTGATGCGGGCTTCGAACGCCTCGGGCAGGATTTCCTTGAGTTCCGGAATCAGCGGCCCCTGGATTTGTTCTTCCATGCTGGACGTCAGGATGGTCGGGATGTTGGCGGCTTTGGCGATCCGGGCAAGCTTGAGTGCGTTCTGCTTGACCAGGTTGATGTCGTGGGAGTGGGTCCAGGCCATCGTGCCGATCTGATGGTCGATCAGCAGCATGGCGGAATTCTCGGGAGTAAAGACGTCCTTATGCATTGTCGTATTCCTTTTTGCGTTGTCGGCGGCTGTCGGGTTGGATTTAGGTCCGCTCGATGAGTGGAATTTAGCGTTGCGATAGACGGCACGGTAGCTCTAGGATGAGCCACTCTGTGGAACGGAAAATGGAACGCAATAATGCTCAGCTTCGAAGATATGCAGACTTTCGTTGAGGTTGCCGATGGCGGCGGGATCACGGTTGCGGCGCGACGTCTCGGATTGCCGAAATCCATCGTCAGCCGTCGCCTCGTTCGTCTCGAGAGCGAGCTGGGCGTCCAGCTCCTCGCCCGGACCACGCGAGGTGCGTCGCTAACGGAGGCTGGAGCGTCGTTTCGCGAGCATGCCGCGCGCATGTGCCTGGAAATGGAGGTTGCGCGCGAGGAGATGGCGCCGACCGGGGAGCTTCGGGGACGGCTGCGCGTCGCCGTTCCGTCATCCTTCGGTCCGCGGCATTTTGCGCCAGCGCTCGCCGAACTGGCCCGCCAGCATCCGCTCTTGCAGCTCCATTCGCACTACAGCGACCGTTACGTCGATCTGGTGGCGGAAGGCTTTGATTGCGGGATACGTGTCGGTTATCTGCAGGACTCGAACCTGACGGCGAGGAAGATCGGTGCATTCGCGGCTGGATTGTTTGCCAACCCCGAATACCTCCGGAACCATGGCGTCCCGCGAAAGCCTTCCGATCTGCTTGAACATCAGGCGATCCTGCAGGGCACCGAGAGCTGGAAGGTGTCCGATGGCAGCCGAACCATCGTCATCAATGCGCAGGGAAGGTTCAAGGCGGATAGTGCCCTTGGCATTGCCGAAGGGACCGCAGCCGGACTGGGCATCGCTGCACTGCCGGTTGTGATCGCGGAAAGCTATGTTGCCGCAGGGACCCTTGTGCCGATTATGTCGGACTACGGCCTGCCGGAGATCGGCGTTTACATCGTGCGTCCGCCAGGATCGCACGTGTCCCGGAAGGTCAGGGTGCTAATCGACTTCTTCGTGCAGCGCTTCGCGGCAAAGCCCGGTCCCTGACGAGGACGACCGGTCATGCCTTCGTGGATTGACAGCGACCCTGGAAGGAAACTCCCCAGTCGCGCATCGCCATCAGCACGGGGGCCAGCGTTTTTCCGAATTCGGTGAGGGAATATTCGACGCGCGGAGGGACCTCGGCGAAGACCTCGCGGCTCACGATCCCGTCGGCCTCGAGTTCGCGGAGCTGCATCGTGAGCGAGCGCTGGCTCGGATCGCCGACCAGGCGGCGCAGCTCTCCAAACCGGTACGGACCGTCGAGTAGACGATAGATGATCATCGGCTTCCACTTGCCGCCCGTGACATCGACGGTAACTTCTACCGGGCATTTTGGGCCAACAGCCATTCAGTTCTCCATTAGTGTACTTTTTATTCCTATAGGCAAAACTGTTGCCTACTTGCAAGTTTGCCTGTGTCACGCCCAGATGGAAGCCACATTTAGGAGAGGTGTGTTATGCGAGCTGCGTTCTACGAACGGCAAGGAACTGCGAGAGAAGTATTGACCGTTGGCGAGCTTCCCGATCCCCAGCCCGGGGCGGGGGAAGTCCGGGTCAGGGTCATGGTCTCGGGCATCAATCCTTCGGACATCAAGACGCGTGTCGGCTTCGGCGGTAAGGCCATGCCATTTCCCAGAATCGTTCCGCATCAGGACGGGTCGGGCGTCATCGACAGTGTCGGCCCCGGCGTGTCGCAGGAACGTATAGGCGAGCGGGTGTGGGTTTACATGGCCCAGACGGGGAGGGCGTTCGGGACGGCTGCGGAATTCGTCGTGGTGCCGTCGAGGCAGGCAGTCAGGCTGGCCGACAACGTGCCCTTCGGGGTCGGTGCGTCGTTCGGCGTCCCCGCGATGACGGCGCATCGATGCCTGTTTGCCGATACAAACCTGCGAGGTAAGCGGGTTCTCGTGCACGGTGGCGCCGGTGCGGTCGGTAACGCCGCCATTCTTCTTGCAAAGTGGGCAGGCGCGTGGGTGGCGGCAACGGTGAGCCGCGACGAACAGGCAGACGTTGCCCGCGCAGCCGGAGCCGATCTCGTCGTCAACAGGCATGCCGGTGATGTTGGTGTGAAAATAAGGTCGGCGACTGATGGTCACGGCGTCGACCGTATCGTCGACGTGGACATCTCCGCCAACATCGACACGGCAATCGCCTGCCTTGCGCGTGACGGGGGCGTGTCGGCTTACTCCACGGGATCGCCGCAAGCCAGGCTCTCGATCCCGTTCTTTCCGGCGCTTGTTGGTGGTTTTTCTTTCCGTTTCGTCTACGTCTATACGATGCCGGAAACAGCGATGCGCGACGCCGCCGAGGAAGTCTCGGCCTGCGCGGCTTCGGGAGCCTACGTTCCCAAGATCGCCGTAACGCTCGGGCTTGATCAGATTGCCGAGGCCCATGAACTGCAGGAAAGCGGTAAGGCCATTGGCAAGATTCTGATTGGTTTTTGATCTGCCCGCTGCGCCTGGATCAGTTCAGGAGACGGTTCTCACGCAGGCGGGCAACTGCCATGTCAACGAAAGCCCGCACCTTTGCGGGTGCATTCCGACCCTCTGGATGCATGATGTGGATAGGCAGGGGCGGCTCTTCAAACTCGCTGAGCACGATCTGAAGGTCGCCCGCCATAAGGTCAGGGCCAATCTGGTAGTTCAGCACGCGCGTCAGTCCCCAGCCCTCGCGTGCGGAGGTTATGGCCGCTTCGTTGGTGTTGCACTGAAGAGCAGCGTCTATCGTCACGCGGAAATCGTCGGAAAAGCGCCATTCAGGGGAGGCCCAGGCGCTGGTGGACGCCGCGATGCGATGATTCCTGAGGTCGGATGGCGTTGTCGGAATGCCATGTCGGTCAAAGTATGCCGGTGAACCACACACGACACGCCTGACGCTCCCGACCTTTATGGCGGAGAGGCCGGAGTCGGGGAGGTGACCTATGCGGACAGCGACATCGATGCCTTCATCGACAATATTGACAGGCCGGTCGATAAACAGGGTTCGCGCCTTCATGGTCGGATATGCGTCCAGAAAGCCCGTCACGACGGGCAGCACATACATCTGCCCGAACATGACCGAAGCAGTTACGGACAGGGTGCCTGTCGGTGTAGCGTAGGAGCCGCCCGCTGCCGCCTCTGCTTCAGCAATGTCTGACAAAATCTTGCGGCAGTCCTCGAAATACCGGGCACCCGCCTCGGTCATTTTTACCGAACGGGTCGTTCGCACGAACAGGCGTGCTCCGATGATATCTTCCAGGGCTGCAACAGACCGTGTGACGGCAGGAGCACTCACGTGCATCTGGCGGGCGGTATCTGCGAAACTTTCGGTCTCCGCTACTTTCACGAAAATCCGCATTGCCTGCCAACGATCCATCCGGTCCCCCATGCCCTCGGTACGGTGACCATAGTAGAATCCTGCACGACAAGACCGCAAGCCGTCCGCGGCATGGATTAGCTGCCAGCGACCTGTCGGTTGGCAGCAGCAAGGTGCTCGATTTCGACGCAGCTTCGCTCACAAAGGCCAGCGGCGCTTGCACGTGCGCGTGTGTGCTCATTGAGCGTGAGCGCAAACGCTATGGCCCTCGCTATTTTCAGATCGAAGCTCAGGCCACGGCGTGCCAGATCGATTTCCGCACCCGTCAGCCCAAGCGCACGGCTATCGTCTTCCTGCTTGCGCTTGCACGACAGGTCGCCGCTCGATGCGGTAAGAGCGAGTTCAACGGACACTCGAACTCGCTCGTTGAGTTTGAACGACGGCATTGACGAGGCCAACGGACCGACGCCCGGCTCAAAAGCCGAAGTCGCTGAGACCGGGATGGTCGTCAGGCCTTCGGCCGAGCGGCCAGTGAAATCTGCGGTCGGCCTCAGCGATCGGGTGTTCGTTGATGCTGGCGTGACGCGCCCGCATCAGGCCGTCTTCGGCAAACTCCCAATTCTCGTTCCCGTAGGCCCGGAACCACTGGCCGCTGTCATCATGGTATTCGTAGGCGTAGCGCACCGCGATCCTGTTGCCCGTGAATGCCCAGAGTTCCTTGATCAGGCGGTAGTCGAGTTCCCTGTTCCACTTGCGGCCCAGAAAGGCCTCGGCTTCAGCGCGGCTCGTTACGAATTCGGCACGGTTGCGCCAGCGAGTATCCAACGTGTAGGCGAGCGCTACCCTGGCAGGATCGCGGCTGTTCCAGCCATCTTCTGCAAGGCGGACCTTTTCGATGGCGCTCTGTTCAGTGAAAGGGGGAAGCGGGGGACGGGACATTGTGATGGCTCCAGGTTTCGTAAGGGGGAGGGAAGGATGACGGCTCTCGCGTCACCCCGTCCTGAATGTCATGCCGCAAGACGATCGATACGCGGGAAATCGATCTCGGTATCGAGGGCTTCGTTGACGTAGTTTGTAAAGGTATTGAGCGCGACATGCGCAATGATCTCGACGATTTCCGCGTCGCTGTAGCCGGCGTCCCGAACTTTTACGATTTCCCCAGGTGCCACCGAGCCACGCGCGGTCGTCAGGGCGCGGGCGAATTCGACGGCTGCCGCAGCCTTGGCGTCGTTCGATGTTCCGCGACGGTTCGAAGCGATCTCCGCTTCATCGAGCTTGGCGAACTTCGCTCCGGTGAAGGTGTGCGCGGAAAGGCAGTAGTCACAACCGTTGGCTTCGGCCATAGCCAGGGCGATCCTTTCCCGAGTGGCGGGTGCAAGCTTGCCCTTGCCGAGCGCACCCTGCAACGAGGCGAGGCCGTTGAGGGCCGCTGGGCTGTTGGAGACGAGGCGGAAGATATTCGGCACGGAGCCGATCTGCTTTTGGATGGTCTCCAGGATCGGCCGTGAGGCTTCGGGCGCCTCCTCAATCGAGGCGGGGGTAGGAATGCGTGACATGGTATTCTCCTTTAATGGTTTTGAGAGACGTCGCTCTCGGATCCTCAAGATGATTGGTAACCGGTTGTTGTTGAACGTCGAAAAGCAGGAAGGGACTGTTGCGTCAGGCGTAGTAATGTTGGTTTAGACGGCGATCTGGATGCCGCCTTCCTGGCTCGCTGGAACGGCACAGCAAAGGAGGATCTCGTCATCGTCAACCTTCGCTGTCGGCTCCTTCAGGTACGTCACAGCGCCTTTGACGAGTTTTGTTTTGCACGTGCCGCAATTGCCTTCGCGGCAACTGAACTCGGGCTGAAGACCGCGTGCTTCTGCAAGTTCCAGCAGCGTTCCAGAGCCGGGTGCCCAGCGGGCCTCCTTCAGCGAGTTCGTGAATATGACAGGCACCGGCTTGTCGGATGGCAGCGCACGCAAAGGGGCGGCCCTGGCATCCTTGGCGTCTACAGACCGAACCAGCGACGACGGCCCGAACG
This sequence comes from Plantago lanceolata, assembly GCA_028659135.1. NCBI lineage: Eukaryota > Viridiplantae > Streptophyta > Magnoliopsida > Lamiales > Plantaginaceae > Plantago > Plantago lanceolata. Next base: position 60,684 of record JAQRGC011569009.1, on the reverse strand, counting down.
CTTCCGCGTGGATACGATCGTCTGCAATGTTGTAGCCGCGTAAACCGTCATAGAGCGCCTGCGTAAACTGCGGCGGACCACACAGATGGAAGTCGTAGTCGTTGAACGGCAGATGCTTGGTGAGCATAGCCATGTCGATACGGCCGGCAGTATCGTAGTCGGAGCCCTCTGTGGCATCGCCGATGTCGCTGAGAACTCGCACTAACCGGACCACGCCCTTGGCCGCAGCCACGAGTTCGGCGATCTCCTTGTCGAAAGGTCGCTCGGCCTTCGTGCGGGCAGCGTGGAACAACGTGATCGGCCGAATGCGCTGTTTGCGAATTCCCTCGTAGACGACATGACGAAGCATGGCGAGCAGCGGCGTGATGCCGACACCACCGGCAAGGAGCACTGCAGGGCGCGTGGCACGGGCGTCAACACCGAACTCCCCTGCGGGGGGCCGCGCCTCAATCACGTCGCCAACGGAGATGCTGTCGTGCAGAAACTGCGACACGAGCCCATCGCGTTTGACACTGATGCGGTAGATGCCATCGGACGGTGCGACAGACAGGGTGTAGGTCCTGATAACAGGCCGCTCGCTTCCCGGCAGCACCAGCCGGATCGGGAGGTGCTGCCCGGCAGCATGCGGCAGCAACCCCGCACCGTCGCTTGGCTGGAGATGGATCGAGCGGATCGTCGTGCTTTCCTCGACGATCCTGGTGACCGTCATCGGCCGCCACGTGTCTGAAAGTCCGGTGGCACGCATCCGGTCTGCTGCCTGCGCCCAGTTCCCGGTCATCAGAGAATTCGGCGACCATCCATCCTTCTGGAATGCCCAGCGGAGTGCGAGTGCATTCGGTCTCCGGACGATCCGGGTTGGCCTGAACGTCCAGAGCCGTTCCGCGCCCTGGAAGGCCGCAATCTCGGGTGATTCCAGGATGACGTCGGCTTCGCCTGTCATCTGCAGCACATCGCCCGTCGCGAAGTCTACGAAGAGCAGACCTGCTTTCTTGTTCAGCAGAATATTCCCCAGTGTCGAGAAGAAAAGGTTTCCGTCGAAATCGGGAATTGTGAGAACGTCATCATCGCCAACGCGGACGAAGCCAGCATTCCCGCCGCGATGCGAAACGTCAACCTGGCGCCTGTCTTCGCGGTCGACATAGGAGGCAACGAAGAACGCTTCCGCAGTCGTGATCGTGGAGCGAGCAAGGTCGTCAAGCTCGGACAGGTCTTCACGCTGGTTCTGGCTTGGTTGGCCGGGTGCTCTCTCGAATTGGAAATCCCGCAATTGTATGTAGCGCGGGCAGTTGCCGAAGCTCTGATCCACATCGATCCGATAACCGTTCGCTGCGGTGGAGACAAAGCCGTTCATGCGATTGCGGCGACGCGTGTGCATCTCGATGCCGAGCAGGCCGATCGGTTTGCCGTCTGCCATTCCTTCGCTGGCGGGGTCGCTTGGCTCCAAGGTAGAGCGGATATCGAGCGTGGTCGGCGTAGGAGAGGACATGAAGCCGGGTCGGCCCTCGACAAAGGTGGCCCAGGCGTCATCGTGGCCATCCACACTGCCAAGGACGATGAACGGGAGCTGGGCATAGAAGTCCCGATGCTGATCCGGCATGAAATCGCGAACGACCCGCTGGCCGACGACCTCCATACGCTCGGCGACACCGACTTTTTCCTGGATGAACTTCTCGCCTTCGTGCCATGTCGGCAGTTTTGTCAAAGTGTCGGTCATGTCAGCTCTCCTAAGAAGGGATCGGGCACGCTTCGGCGCGCACCCGAATGCGGATCAGGCGGCAAGGCCAACCGGAGTCCCGATAAAGTCCACGAAGCCCGGAAGCGCTTCGATACGACGAAGCAGCCTGTTGACCGCAGGATAAGTGGAAAGATCCACGTTGCCTTCAGGGGCGCGGGCCACGTAGCTGTAGATTGCGACGTCAGCGATCGTCGGGCGTTCGCCTACCAGCCATTCTCGGTCGGAAAGCTGAGTTTCGAGTTTTCCAAGGACCGCATGGGCGCGAGCAATGACTTCGTCCGGATTGAACTTGGCACCAAAGACGGTGACCAGGCGGGCCGCCGCCGGACCATAAGCGATCTCGCCGGCAGCTACCGACAGCCAGCGTTGGACCTCTGCGGCGCTCTTCAGGTCATCGGGCAGCCAGTCCGTGCGTCCGGCTTTCTTGGCAAGGTAGACCAGGATCGCGTTGGAATCCGATACGTATTCGCCGTCGTCGTCGAGAACCGGAACCTGGCCAAACGGGTTCATCTTGAGGAAATCGGGCGTCTTGTGCGCGCCGGACATGAGGTCCACCTCAACCAGCTCATGCGGCAGGTTGATCAGTGAAAGGAACAGACGGGCCCGATGCGAGTGGCCCGACAAAGGATGATGATAGAGTTTCATTGTGCGCTCCTGCGAGTATCGTTCGGGTCAATTCCCGATCCGCACCTGCAGATTGCTATTATTACGTGGTGATGAGAACGATCGCGCTTCACACTTCATCATTACGCCAGGTGCAACAATGGCCGCCCAACAGGGTTCGCTCGACGGTATGTGGCATCAGGCCACGCAGCTAAAAAGTTGCGTGGCCTTTAAATGTCACGACAGTACGGCACGGGGTTCGAGAAAGGCCTCGAGCCCAAAGACGCCGAATTCCCGCCCGAAGCCGGATTGCTTGAATCCGCCGAATGGTGCCATTGGGTCATGCGGCGCATCGTTGATGAACACGCGACCTGCCTCGATCTGGTTTGCGACGCGTTTTGCCCGGGCGACGTCGGAAGAAAAGACGTGCGCCTGCAGGCCGTAATCGGTGTCGTTCGCGATCGTGATGGCGTCTTCCTCGTCGCGGTAGGAGATCAGCGATAGCACGGGGCCGAATATCTCCTCGCGCGCGATGCGCATGTCGTTGCGGACGCCGGTAAAGATGGTGGGCTTGACGAACCAGCCGCGCTGCAGCCCTTCCGGACGACCTTCGCCGCCTGCCAGCAGTCTGGCGCCTTCCTCCTGTCCCAGGCGAATATAGCTTTGCACGCGATCCCACTGCTTCTGGCTGACCATCGGACCAACCTGAACCTGGTCGTCGGCCGGTTCTCCCGACCTGAAGTCTTTGATGGTGTGGCTTAGCCGTTCCTCGATTTCACCGAACCTGCTTTCTGGAGCAAGAATGCGGGTTCCGGCAATGCAGGCCTGACCGCTGTTGCGGAACCCTGCCACCAGCACCTGCGGGATGGCGACCTCAAGATCGGCATCGTCCAGAATGATGCTGGGGCTTTTGCCGCCAAGTTCCATTGTGACGCGCTTCATAGTAGCCGCGGCCGCCTGAACAATGCCGCGACCTGTGGCAGTGGAACCGGTGAAGGTGATCTTGGACACGTCGCGGTGAGCCGTCAGTGCCGCACCAACGACGCCTCCATACCCGGTGACGATATTGAAAATGCCATCGGGAAGACCGGCCGCGTGCAGACATTCAGTGATCACCTGCGTCTGCAGGGCGCTCATCTCCGAAGGTTTGATCACCATCGTTGCTCCAGCTGCAATGGCGGCGGAGAGCTTGCCGCAGATAAAACTGTAATTGCTGTTCCAGGGCGTGATCGCCACGGCAACACCCGACGGTCGCATCTCGACATCGGCGCTGCCCATGCGGCGTTGGAACTCGTAGTCCTTCAGCGTTCTTGCCATGTCGAGAAAGACGCTACCTGCGCGTGACGCTGAAAAGCCGATGAAGCCCGATGGCGCACCGTATTCTTCACGCATGGCGGACGCCAGATCGTCGGTTCGGGCGGACACCGCGGCATGCAGCCGGTTCAGCATGTCGATCCGCTCTTTTCTGGTCGTATTCGAAAAGGCTGGGAAAGCGCGTTTGGCGGCAGCAACTGCGCGGTCGGCGTCCCGCTCATCTGCGAGCCGCACGCTGCCGATCTGGTCCTCGGTTGCCGGATTGAAAAGCGGCGCCCATTGATCGCCGTGCGGCGTGACAAACGCCCCGTTGATATAGATCCGATCGATGATGTGCATGTTTCTTCTCCTGTGATGGCTTCACAGCAAAAATGGCATGCGGTAAGTGTTGCGTGTAGTAGGACAAAATCGGACAGCCTGATGAACTGGATTGCGCAATGAGGGCAAGCCTGATCGAGCTTGAAGCGGTTGCCGGCGTCGCGCGTCACGGTGGATTCCGGGCTGCCGCGCGCGAACTCGGTATGTCGTCATCGGGCTTGAGCCATGCGATCGCCGCACTTGAGGAGCGCCTTGCCGTCAGGCTTTTCAACCGCACCACGCGTAGCGTGTCCTTGTCTGCAGCCGGTGAGCAATTCCTATCTGAAATCGCACCTGCCCTGCAGACGCTCGAGAAGGCGATCGAAAATGTCGGTGAACATTCAGATCGGCCCTCCGGGAGACTCCGGCTGAATATGGCGCCGGGCGCGGCGCGCATTCTGCTGCAGCCGCTCATCCTCGAGTACAGCCGTCGATACCCGGATGTCGACATCGAGATCGTGACCGAAAATGCGCTCGTGGATGTGATCGGCAAAGGTTTCGATGCGGGCATTCGTCTCGCCGAGGCTATCTCGCCCGACATGGTGGCCGTACCGATCATTCCGAAAATGCGGTCTTTCGTCGTCGGCTCGCCGCGCTACTTCGACGGCCGTTCAAAGCTTGTCGTCCCAGCCGATCTCGCCCGGCACGTCTGTATCCAGATGCGCATGACAAGCGGGAGACTCTATCGCTGGGAGTTTGAGAAGCACGGGGAAACACACTTGATCGATGTCAGCGGCCATCTGACATTTGATGGGTCTGACCTTATTCTGGAGGCCGCTCTTGCCGGATTTGGGCTCGCCTATCTGGGTGAACATGCACTTGCGCCCCATATTGCCTCAGGCGATCTCATTCCTGTTTTGGAAGACTGGTCTCCCGAATATCCGGGACTTAGCCTTTATTTCTCGCAACGGCGACACATGCCAGCCAAACTGCGTGCCTTCATCGAGCTGATCCGAGAGAGTTCGACTGGCGACAATTGATAACGAGGATGCCTATCTTTGTCGTCAGCCTGGTCGTTGGTGCATATTTTGTCGATACCGGTCTTCTTGCAAACTTGCGAGAAGGCAGTCTGAACAGTCTTCGACGCGACAAGATTCGGCGTGGTGCGCCACTAGAGAGGCGCGATGTTTCCAGCGAGCTCTTTTTTGGTATCGGCGCGCCGATCCTCCAGCCTCGGCGTCCCCTGTATTGTAGGGCGAACAGAGACCGACTTCACGTTTTGAAATGAACGGTCACCGAAAATGAGTTCCCATTCCGTGCCAATGCGGTCATGTCTTTGCAAAACTTGCACGAGCCAGTGTTCGATGACAAACTTTAAAGAGTTGACAGCATGGAAAATCCGGTTGCATTGAATCGCCTTTCTGAAAACACGGTCTTCCGTAAAGGCGACGTTTTCGTACTCTTCGGCGAACTGTTCGGCCGCGGATACGCCACCGGCTTGCTCGACGAAGCGAGACGGGCTGGAATGGAGATTGTGGGGATCACCGTCGGGCGGCGTGACGAGAACAACACGCTGCGGCCGCTCGACGCCGATGAACTGTCTTCGGCGGAGGCCCAGCTGGGCGGCAGGATCATCAACATACCTCTTATGGCGGGTTTCGATCGCGATGCGCCCGCAGACGGGCCGACTCCCACCGATCTCCTGGCAAAAATGACGCTTGAGAGCTGGGAGCACGACAAGCTCGACTGGGACTATGTCAGGCAATGCCGCGACATTGCCAATGCGCGTTTTACGGAATCGCTTTCGAAAGTCATGACCGTTCTCGACGGTATGATCGCCGATGGCCGCAATGTTTTCTTCGCCCACACAATGGCAGGCGGCATCCCGAAGGCGAAGGTGTTCCTGGTTATCGCTAATCGGATCTACAAGGGAACCGGAACCCGCCACATGTCCTCGCAGACCCTGCTCGACAGTGACATGGGAAAACTCATCCTGCAGAATTTTGACGACGTCTCCGCAAACACCTTTCGCCATCTCATCGATTTCAGTGCGGCGATCCGCGAGCGCGTTGAAGCTTCAGGCGGTCAAGTGCGATATACGGCCTATGGTTATCACGGATCGGCGGTCCTCATTGACGGAAGTTATCGTTGGCAGACCTACACCAACTACACCCAGGGTTACGCGAAGATGCGGCTCGAAGGCATTGCAGAGGAAGCCTGGGCTAAAGGGATCAAGGCAACAGTTTATAATTGCCCCGAAATCCGGACCAATTCGTCCGACGTGTTCACCGGTATCGAGCTGCCCCTGATACCGCTGCTGCTTGCGTTGAAGAAAGAAAACGGCGGCCAATGGGCAGATGAACAGTGGCAGGCCTGCCAGCAGCTGCTGGTAGATGGCCTAACGATGGAAGAAGTCTTCGGCAAGATCGCCGCCATGCAGGCCAGCGATGTCATGCGTCCGTTCTATGACTTTTCGGCATGGCCCATGGCAAACAGCCAGGCGCAGGCTGATCTCACCATCGGCACGTCCAACGAAATCACCCAGATGCATCGGGATAGCAAGGTGATGATCAGCGATCTGTTGAGCAGTCTCGTTGTGACGGCAACAGGGCAGCTAATCTTCGGTGAATCTTCCGAACCCTCCGGTCCAGTTCTGTGGCTCAACCATGACATTGTGGCTCGGCGACTTAACGCTTCCCACCCGCATTCGAAGTCTTCCGCGCCGCTAATGGGATCCGCGCAGCCTGAGATGGCGTGAAGGCTTCCCAGCCTGGCCTGGAGACCGGGTGCTTTAGCCATGAACGATCCAGAACCAGATGGGAGGACTGGTCCCTGGTGGTAAGAAACAACTACCCCGATGCCGAGCTTTATGTTGATCGTCTCTCCCGGGCCTTGGTCGGATCGTCGCTGATCGCGGCGAGATGCGTTGGCAAGTTGCAGGCTAGGGCTTGCAGGACTAACGTCTACGCCAGGTCTGAAGGGTATAGCAGCGCAAAAAAATCGGGCTTGCTATAAGACAACTTAGGCTCACACCGGGAGACAGCGGTGCGAGCCTGCGTTAACAGGGGATTGAGCCATGCCATATCATTTCCTTGAAGTCGCCGTGACGCCAAGCGTCAGAGCCGCTCAGTCTGCCATGGGCGTGGACCAGATCTGGTTGGGTAATGATAGCCGTCCCTCCGATACCCTCACAGAAGACGAGATCGCTTTCATCGCCGCACGTGATAGCTTCTATATGGCATCGGTCTCTGAAACGGGCTGGCCCTACGTTCAACATCGTGGAGGCAATGCCGGTTTTCTCAAAGTCGTTGATCAACGAACTCTGGCCTTTGCCGATTATCGCGGCAACCGACAGTACATCAGCACCGGCAATCTGGCTGCCAACGACAGGGCCTGTCTTTTTCTGATGGATTATGCGCGAAGGGCGAGGCTCAAAATCTATGTCCATGTAGATCGGCTGACACTTGATGCCGACCCGACGCTCAACGATTTGGTATCCGACCCCACATATAAAGGCCGTGCGGAGGGGATTTTCAGGCTTCGGCTTGAAGCGTACGACTGGAACTGTCCCCAGCATATTACTCCGCGCTACACCCAACAGCAGGTCGAGCAGGCAGTCGCTCCCCTTCGTGAAAAACTGCTGCAATTAGAAACCGAAAACGCAGCCTTGCGAGCACAGTTGGGAGGACTTCAAACATGAATGAAGTTCTACGACCACTATGTCCCCCGTTCAGCGTGGTGGAGAAAGTGCTGCTTGCCGTTTGTTAGGATATCTGGCAGCCGTTCTTGGCCGCTCCTTTGAGTGCGCGCAACACCTGCAGTGATCAGCCTCATGGGGTACTCACGGTCTACCGGAAATAATTGTCAGCTTTCGGGCTTCGAGTTTGCGGTGAGGCCGTGACAACGCTTCCGACCGCCTTGTGTCGATTGCGGTAATTGTGGAAGAACGGCCAAGAATGTTGGCCGAGCCGCTGCCTTGAGGCTTGTGCCAATGCGTATCGGAGCAAGCCATCAGGCAAGCACAAAAAGTGAGAGAAAATGTTCCGTTTTTCAGTGATAGTGGCTGCGTGCTTGAGTATCAGCGGATGCGGACTAACCAAGGTACCTGATTTTGTGCATGATCGCGACGTGAGCAAGCTGGATGCGGTAGGTGTCAGCCTGGAAGCCGCAAGAGCGATGGCGACGCGAAACGGCTTCCGATGCAACCAAAGCCTTGATCGAAACCGCACAGTCGTGGCCAAAGACAACGTCCAACGCAAGACCGATATCCTTGAGTGCCATAAAACCTCCTTTGACCTGGTCTGCCCGCAGCGCAGATACGTGGTTTTCAATGCCGATCCGCAGAGCGGCATAGTTTACAGCGTGGGCCGGCGTATAACCCAACATTCCTGTTTCTAAATCGATGAACTTAAAATGCTCCGGCGTTGAACCTGCCGACGAATGTTCTTTCACGGCGAAGGTCGCCGCTGCAACATTGAACCTGTCGATGAAATGTCAGGCCAAGTGCTGTGATCGCGCGTGATACCAAGAGTGTTGGCATAAGTGCTTAACGAAGCAGTCCATCCACGTCGAACTCCTCCCAGCCGCCGAGCTTCGCGGCCGGATCATCGGAAGACGTCGTTGGCCGCTTCGCAACCTTCTTCTTGAGCGACCGCGTCAGCTTCGCCTGATATGCCGCGCGCCGCCTCTTTTCGGCTTTCGCCTCTGCATCCTCCACCCGCCATTCGTCCACAACGCCACGGTCGAGAAGGTCTTCGACCACCTTGGGGTCAAAGACATGGAACGTGATCTGACGGGCGCGGCCGTTCAGTCTGACCGTTCGCGTCCCCGCGCTCGGCAGGCGACCGTCTGCAAGCCAACGATGCCGCTCGCTCGTCTTGATAGTCAGGATGTCCTCGATTTCGCGCGGGATTACCGGCAGTGCAGCGGCCTCCGTCACCACTTTTGTGACGATGGTCGCTGCTGCATTGAAGGCGGTCTTTTCACTGGCCGTCATCGTCAGGGTGAGATCAACTCCTTTGAGCGAGATCAACTTTTTTGCATGAGCGGGCAGCCTTGCCTGTATTTCTTGAAGGACGCCTTTGGCGCGAACGGCCGACCCCATTGTCACGGTAGCCGGCAGGGTCCATGTTCTGATCAGTGCGATGTGATGTTTTTCATGCTTCGGCATGTCGCACAGATGGTGTTTGAGCGCGTTCAAGTCAAACAGCTAATTGATGGCACTCGTTCACTCGGCCAACTTGCTACGAGGCATGAAAGACAAGTCTGATGAACATCAGCCGATCTTTCTTCTCCCTTCGTATTGCTGAAATCTTCCATCAAGATACGCAGGAATGGTGTAGCAGCAGGGGCGTTCTGCCGGCTTTCTAGCCGGACTGCGGTGATGTTCGCCCTGGTGGGGCGAAAGATATCGCTGAGCTCTCTCTCCCGAGGCTTATTTGGGAGCCCTCGTTGTCGGTTTGTCTCAAACCCAGGGTGAAGGTTGATCTGCAATAACTGAGTTGAAGTCGCCTATGGCAGCGTAGCGCGCGGCTCGCACCTTTCTGAATTTGCTGCTGTCCACCACCAGATGCTTTTGAACCGAGCGTTGCATAACCATCTGCTTGATCGGCACTTCATGAAAATGGGAGCAGGTGACGCCATGCTGCTCGTCCACGCCACCGGCAGACAAAAATGCCTTGTTGATATTGATGCGCTTCAGCACCTCGATACCCTCATCACCCGAAAACGAAGCCGCTTCCGGATGATAGACCCCCCCGAGCATGATCAGGCGGACATCGGTTCTGCTCGCTAGCTCCTCTGCAACATTGAGGGAATAGCAGATAACCGTGACATGGGCGTTTGCCGGAATTTGCCGCGCCAGGTGCGGCATCGTCGTTCCGCAATCGATGAATACAGTGTCATATGGTTCGATTAGAGCTGCCGCCTGCGTGCAGGCGCGCGCCTTGGCAGTTGCATGGCTGTCCTTCTCCTGCTCGAGCACATAGTCGCTGCTGATGGCGCCATCCTGAACCGGAATAATGTAGCCGCCAAGACAGCTAAGCCGCTGACCGTCGGCGGCAATGTCGCGGCGAATGGTAATTTCGGATACGCCAAGCCGGGACGCTGCGTCCCGCAGCCTCAGGACACCCGTTTCCTGAACCAGCCCGGCCAGCGCGTCCAACCTGGCATTGTGTGCACTTATTCTGCTCACCTTATCTCCGCTTTCGGTTTGTCCCTGCGCTTCATATTTCGGTGTTAGTTTCCTTGCAATCGCCCCTCTCTACGCTTGACAGAAGAACAACAAACATGAAACGATCGAAACATAATGATCGGATTGTATCATAATAGTTCGCATTATCGGGAGAGGAAAACAACAGGTTTCTGGGTCACATCGTGGTCCATCTACCGGGGCGTGGGAAGCCTTTTCCGGGAGAATGAGGAGGCGTCGGACGCGTGAGGAGCGGATACCGGCGTTAGGGATCGACCATTGTCGGGTGCTGCGACTGGAATAGGTCCGGCACAGTGCAGTTTCAAAGGGAGGAGTTATCCGTGAACAAGATTTTCGCAACCATCGCGCTTGCTGCCACGCTTTCGGCGTCGGCTGTCTTTGCGCAGAGCGCCGTCGATACATCGAAGGTCAACAAGGAATTGATCACCGCGGCGAGTGGCAAGAAATACACCATTGCGACTGTCGTGAAGGTGGATGGCATCGCGTGGTTTGACCGCATGCGCGATGGCGTCGAGCAGTTCAAGGGCGATACCGGAAACGATGTCTGGATGGTTGGCCCAAGTCAGGCCGATGCCGCCGCCCAGGTACAGATTGTTGAAAATCTCATCGCGCAGGGCGTTGACGCCATCGCCATCGTGCCGTTCTCGGTGGAAGCGGTGGAACCGGTGCTCAAGAAAGCCCGCGATCGCGGCATTGTCGTCATCAGCCATGAGGCTTCCAATATCCAGAACGTCGATTTCGACATCGAAGCCTTCGACAACAAGGCCTATGGCGCGAACCTGATGAAGGAGCTCGGCAAATCCATGGGCGGCAAGGGCAAATATGTCGCCACCGTTGGCAGTCTGACGTCCAAGTCGCAGATGGAATGGATCGATGGCGCCGTCGAGTACCAGAAGGCCAACTTCCCGGAAATGTCGCAGGCGACCGAGCGGCTGGAAACCTATGACGACGCCAATACCGACTACACCAAACTCAAGGAAGCGATGACCGCCTATCCTGATATCACCGGTATTCTCGGCGCGCCGATGCCGACATCGGCAGGCGCGGGTCGCCTGATCGCCGAAGGCGGTCTGTCCGGCAAGGTCTTCTTCTCGGGCACGGGCCTTGTTTCCGTTGCCGGCGAATACATCAAGAACGATAACATCCAGTACATTCAGTTCTGGGATCCGGCCGTTGCCGGTTACGCCATGAACATGCTGGCTGTCGCGGTTCTCGAGAAGAAGAACGAGCAGATCAAGGCCGGCCTGAATATGGGCCTGCCCGGTTACGAAAGCCTGCTGGTTCCTGACGCCTCCAAGCCACATCTGCTCTATGGCGCAGGTTGGGTCGGCGTGACCAAAGAAAACATGGACAAGTACGACTTCTGATCCGCACCACGGGGGGAGGGGCAACCCTCTCTCCTTACTCCCCGTGTTTTCCAGCCTTGCACGAGGCCATTATGACTGAAAATCTGATCGAGCTGCGCCATATCGGCAAGCGGTTTGGCGGCGTGAAGGCGCTCGACGACGTGTCGCTGAGCATTCGCCCGGGAGAAATCCATTGCCTTGCCGGTGAAAACGGTTCCGGTAAATCCACCGTCATCAAAATCATGTCCGGGGTTTACACGCCCGAGGACGGCGAGATTCTGATCGACGGGAAGCCTGTTGGCAAACTCGATCCGGTAAAATCCGTTCACCACGGTATTCAGGTGATCTACCAGGATTTTTCGCTGTTCGGAAACCTGACGGTCGCCGAAAACCTGGCGATCAATACCTTCCTGATGGAAGGCCGCAAGACGGTCGACTGGCGACAGGTTCGTCAGCTGGCTCAAAAGGCGTTGGACCGCCTCGGCGTGAGCATCGATCTTGATGCGGATGTCGAAAGTCTGCCCACGTCGGGCAAGCAGATCGTGGCGATCGCCCGCGCTCTCATGGCCGATGCGCGCCTGATCATCATGGATGAGCCGACGACCGCGCTAACGCGCCACGAGGTCGATGCCCTGTTCAAGATCGTGCGCGATATTCAGGCGCAGGGCATTGCCGTTCTCTTTGTCAGCCACAAGATGCGCGAGATGCTCGAAATCAGCGAGCGCCTGACCGTTTTTCGCAACGGCAAGAAGGTTGCCGAAGGACCGATTGCCGAATTCGACGAGCCGGCAATCACACGCGCGATGACGGGGCAGGAACTGACCGCCCACAGCTACCAGTGGGCTCCTCGGGAGGGCGCCGACATGCCGGTGCTGGAAGTGCGCAATCTCTCGGTTCCGGGTTCGGTGGAAAATGCCGATCTGACGCTGAGGTCGGGCGAAATCGTCGGTATTTCGGGCTTGATCGGTTCGGGTCGTACCGAACTTGCACTGGCGCTTTTTGGCATGCGCCCTGACTTTACAGGTTCAGTGCGCCTTGCAGGCCGCGAGGTTCACCCGAGGACCGTTCAGGAAGGTATTGCCTGCGGTGTCGCTTATGTTCCGGAGGACCGCCTGACCGAGGGGCTATTCCTGACACAATCGATCGAGCGCAATATCATTGTCACGTCGATTGAGAAATTTGTCCGTGGTCTTTTCATCAATCGTAAAAAGGCCGACGAAACGACCCGCGATATGTTCTCGGCCATGCAGATCGTGGCGCCGGGACCGCACACGCCGGTCAACCATCTGTCCGGCGGCAACGCACAGCGCGTGGTTCTGGCCCGCTGGCTGCTGACGGGCGCCAAAGTTCTGATCCTGAACGGCCCGACCGTCGGTGTCGATGTTGGTTCCAAAGCACAGATTCATAACATCATCCGCAAACTGGCCGAAAAGGAAGGCCTGTCCGTGCTGATGATTTCCGACGATGTCCCGGAACTGGTGCAGAACTGCAATCGCGTGGTGGTTATGCACCGCGGCCGTTTCGTTGACGAATTGTCCGGAGAAGGCATGACCGAAGACGCCGTTAGTGACCGGCTCAAGACGCTGAATTGAGGGGCCGCAAAACATGAAATTCTTCAGAAGCACAGAGTTTATTATCGCCGGCGTCTTGCTGGCGGCCATGGTCATTATTGGTACTATCAACCCGGCATTCTGGTCGCTGGACAACATTTTCGGGCTGCTGCGTTCCAATGTCGTGATCGGCATTATGGCGCTCGGCGTCCTGCTGGTGATGATTTCGGGCGGTATCGATGTTTCGTTCACGGCCTTTGCCATTGCAGCGATGTATCTGACTGTGCGCGCCATGGTCTATCTCGGTTATGACGGCGTGCTCGTTCCCTTCGTTGCGGCAACGCTGATTGGGCTGGCTCTTGGTGCGTTCAACGGTTTCATTATCCACCGTTTTAGGATGATCCCGCTGATCGTGACGCTTGGAACCGGATCGATCGTGCGCGGTCTGGTTCTCGGCCTCGTCGGCACCAGCATCGTCAACATCAACAAGATGCCAAAGGAACTGATCGGGTTCGGCAAAACCGACGTCATCTCGCTGACGTCGGCCACGGGATCGACTTTCGGACTGACCGCGATGTTTGTGGTCTATATGGGTCTGGCATTGGTTATCCACCTCGTCCTCACCTACACCATGATCGGGCGCAGTGTTTATGCCTATGGCGGCTCGCCCGAAGCGGCCAAGCGCGTTGGCTTCAATACCGGCGCGACGATCTTCTTTGTCTACTGCGTTGCCGGTGCGCTGGCAGGTTTCTCAGGGCTGCTGCACTCATCGATGATCTGGCTTGCCAACCCGCGTGACTTTGTCGGTCTCGAACTCGACGTGATAGCGGCCGTGGTTCTGGGCGGGGCATCGATCTTTGGCGGACGCGGCACGGTTCTCGGCACCTTGATGGGCGTGTTCATGCTGGTGATGGTCAAAAACTCACTGATCATCATGAAGGTGGACACCACCTGGCAGCGCGTCGTGGTCGGCCTGATCATCATCGTCGCCACCGCCATCACCGCATGGCGCGATCGCAAAAGCATAGCGTAACGGGAGAGCGCATCATGAAAAATTCGTTCGATATGCGCCGGCTTCTCGGCAACGACAACAACATCCTTCAGCTCCTTTTGATCACCGTCATCGTCTTCGCGCTGATGACCTGGATGAACCCCGGCAAGTTCCTGAATTATTACAACTTCGAGTCCATCAGCTATATCATGCCCGAACTGGGGATCCTCTCCATCGCCATGATGATCGCCATGCTGACCGGCGGCATCGATCTTTCCGTGGTGGGCATTGCCAATCTGGCGGGTATCATCGCTGGCGTCTATTTCCATTCCACCATGGTTCAGGCAGGGCAATCCTCTACGTCGGGCATGGTGTTCTACACCGGTCTTGGCATCCTGCTCGCCATGGCAGTCGGCTTGCTTGCCGGTTTGGTCAACGGGCTGCTGGTCGCGAAACTGCGCATTACGCCAATCCTTGCCACGCTTGGCACAGGCCAGGTCTTGATGGGACTGGCACTGGTGATGACCGGCGGGCCGGCAATCGTCGGTTTTCCCGATGCATGGAACTGGATAGGTAACGGTAAAATCTTCGGTATCGCGACTCCGTTCCTGCTGTTCGTCGCCGTGTGCATTATCGTGGCTATCCTGCTGACGCGCTCGACGCTTGGCATCAACCTGATGCTGATCGGGACCAATCCGCGGGCAGCAGTGTTTGCCGGCATCCGCAAAGATCGCATGATGCTGTATTCCTACATGCTGACCGGCGTTCTGGCGTCACTGGCGGGGATCATTCTGTCCGGCCGAACCAACGCAGCGAAATCCGACTACGGTGCGTCCTATCTGTTGCAGGCGGTGCTGATCGCGGTACTCGGCGGCACCAATCCCGCAGGCGGGAAGGGGCGGGTTCTTGGCATCGCCATCGCACTGATCGCCCTCATGCTGCTTTCCTCCGGCTTCCAGATGATGCGGTTCTCCAACCACCTTATCGACTTCATCTGGGGGGCATTCCTCATTCTCGTCATCGCCATCAATGCGTGGCGCAACCCCGGCAGGTGATCTCATGCAGGCGACGGAATTTCATCTCCGCAGGCAGGACTTTACAGACGTCCCGCATCTTCTGGCGGCAACGGGCGGGTTGCAGATCACAGCCTTCCGGTATCCTACCGGCATCGAGGCGCTGCAATTAGACAATCGCCACGGCCGGATCGTCATCTTGCCCTTTATGGGGCAGATGATCTGGAGCGTGGCGTTCAACAGCGTCGACCTGACCATGGGAAGCCGCTTTGCCATGCCACGACCGGCAGGTTCAATCGTCGAGACCTATGGGTGTTTTGCATTCCACAGTGGCATGCTGCGCAACGGCTGCCCGTCGCCGCAGGACAATCACGGCCTGCATGGCGAAATGCCCTGTGCCGCCATGGACAAGGCCGGTTTTGTGATCGGTCACGACGCGCGCGGCGCCTATGTTCGGGTAACAGGCGAAGTTGAATATGTCATGGGCTTCGGCGCCAATTATCTGGCCCGCCCCAGCGTGACTTTGCACGCTGAAGACACGCTTTTTGACATGGTCATGGATATCCAGAACCTGTCATCAGCGCCCATGGACCTCATGTATATGTGCCATGTGAACTTTGCTTATGCCGAGGGTGCACGCATCGTTCAGCCCGTGCCGTATACGCCGGAGCAGGTGAAGGTGCGCACGGCCGTGCCCGGCCACGTGATACCAAACCCCGATTATCTTTCTTTGCTGGAGACGCTGGCAAAGCAGCCTTCAGCCATGGAAGTGCTTAACGAGCCGCAACGTTACGACCCCGAACAGGTGTTTTACATTAACGGCCTGCCGACGGACGGCGAGGGGCTTACGCATCTGATGATGCAGCGGCGTGAGGGCGATGGCTTTGCCATCTCCTATCCGCTTGCCGCCTTCCCGAAGACGGTGCGCTGGATCCTGGTCAATGGGGATTCGCAAGTTGCCGCATTTGCCCTGCCGTCGACCTGCGAGCCGGAGGGCTATCTGGCGGAGAAGGCCAAGAACAACGTGCAGAGCCTGGCACCGGGCGAACGCAGGGCGTTTCCGGTACGGCTCGGCTATCTCGATTGCGCTGCCGCCGATCAGTTCGGCGCCAGGATCAGCGCCCTTTGAAACAGGATATCCAGGGAATTTCGGCATGAGCAAGAAAATCGGGGTCGTAGGCTCCAACATGGTCGACCTTATCACCTATGTGAACCGTATGCCCGGACCGGGCGAGACGCTCGAAGCTCCCGCCTTCGAAATGGGTTGCGGCGGCAAGGGCGCCAATCAGGCGGTGGCTGCGGCGCGTCTTGGCGCTGATGTCATGATGGTCACCCGGGTCGGTGACGATGTCTTCGGCGACAATACCATTCGCAATCTCGAGAGCTTCGGCGTGGATACGCGTCACGTGGTGAAGGTTGCCGGCAAGTCCAGTGGCGTCGCGCCGATTTTCGTCGAGCAGTCGGGCGAGAATTCGATCCTCATCGTCAAGGGCGCCAATGCCGATCTTCTGCCGGCAGAGGTCGACAAGGCGGCCGCCGATCTGAAACAGTGCGGTCTGATCCTCATGCAGATGGAAGTGCCGGTTGAGACAGTCTATCACACCATCGAACTTGCGGCCCAAAACGGTATCGAGACGATCCTCAATCCTGCGCCCGCCGCTGCCAATCTCGATCCGGAGCGTATTCGCCAGGTAACGTTCCTCGTTCCGAACGAGAGCGAGCTGGCATTACTGTCCGGCTTGCCGACCGAGACCGACGAAGCAATCATCACTGCCGCCCGTTCCCTGATCGCACGCGGTATCCGTATCGTCATCGTGACGCTGGGCGGACGTGGCGCGCGCATGATTACGTCAGATGAGATCGTCAATATCGAGCCCGTCAAGGTAACGCCGAAAGACACCACCGGCGCTGGCGACGCCTTTATTGGCTCCTTTGCCCGCTTTTATGCCGAAACGGGAGAGGTCGTGTCCTCACTGAAGAAGGCATCTCTCTATGCGGCGCATTCCATCACCCGTCCCGGAACACAGAAGGCTTATGCCAGCATCGAAGAGTTCGAGGCATTCTGCCGCGAACATGACCATGCCGCAGCCTGACCCAAAGAATGGACAGAAAATGAGCGAAGCATTCCCCAGAAACAACGGCACGGCTCTCAAACCGGAATGGTTTGAAGATGTATCGGTCAATCGCAGTGCCTCCGAACGGCGTGCAGCGACAATCGCCACCCGGCGCTCGGTCAAGAAGGAATATCAGGTTGCCTGGCAGATCAAGGCCATTACCTGCATCGATCTGACAACGCTGTCCGGCGACGACACGCCCGGTCGTGTGCGCCGCTTGTGTGCGAAAGCGCGACGCCCGGTTCGGGACGACATTCTTGAGGCACTCGGCCTTGCTGACGCCGGTATCACAACCGGTGCCGTCTGCGTCTATCCGACCATGGTGCCCCATGCCGTCAAGGCGCTGGAAGGCACGACTATTCCGGTCGCATCGGTGGCGACAGGCTTTCCCTCCGGCCTAACTCCGCTACCGCAGCGGCTGGCAGAAATCCGCTATGCCGTCGAGCAGGGCGCTAAGGAAATCGATATCGTCATTACTCGCGAGTTCGTTCTGACGCAGAACTGGCCAGCACTTTATGATGAGATCGCCGCGATGCGTGAAGCCTGTGGCGACGCCCATATGAAGGCTATCCTGGCGACGGGTGATCTCAATACGCTTACCAATGTCTATCGCGCCTCGATGGTGGCGATGCAGGCGGGTTCGGACTTCATCAAGACCTCGACCGGCAAAGAAGAAGTCAACGCCACTCTGCCGGTCAGTCTGACCATGGTGCGTGCGCTGCGCGACTACGGCGAACTGACTGGCCAGATGGTCGGCTTCAAGCCTGCAGGCGGGTTGAAGACAGCGAAGGACGCGTTGTCATGGCTGACGCTGATGAAGGAGGAGCTGGGCAATCGCTGGTTGGAACCGGACCTGTTCCGCATCGGCGCCAGCTCGATGCTTGGCGATATCGAGCGCCAGCTCGAACATTTCGTAACCGGTCGCTATTCCAGCGCTCACCATCACGCTGCCGCATAAGGACTGAAAAAATGCGACCCATCAAGGACATTTTGGAAACCATGGAATATGGACCTTCCCCCGAAGCCAATGGTGATGTGAAACAGTGGCTCGACGCGCATGGACGCTCGTTTGGACATTATATCAACGGCCGGTTCGTTTCTCCGGAGGGCCGCGAGACCATTTCCGTGTCAAACCCCGCAAACGGGGATAAGCTGGCGGAAATCATTCGCGGCAATGAGGAAGACGTCGATCAGGCGGTCAAGGCCGCCCGCACGGCCTTCGCAAAATGGTCGAAGCTGTCGGGTCACGAGCGCGCTCGTTACCTCTATGCCATTGCCCGACATGTACAGAAGCGCGAGCGCTTCCTGTCCGTTCTGGAAACGATGGATAACGGCAAGCCGGTTCGCGAAACACGCGATATCGACATCCCACTCGTCGCCCGCCATTTTTACCATCACGCCGGATGGGCCGAAATGGTGGAAGACGAGTTCCGTGGTTTCTCGCCGGTCGGTGTTTGCGGTCAGGTGATTCCGTGGAATTTCCCTCTGCTGATGTTGGCCTGGAAGATTGCGCCGGCGCTTGCTGCCGGCAATACCGTGGTACTTAAGCCTGCAGACCTGACACCGCTGACCGCTGTCGCCTTTGCGGAAATCTGCCACGAGGTCGGCCTTCCCGCGGGTGTCGTCAACATCGTGCAGGGCGATGGCTCGACAGGCGCTGCAATCTGCGGCCATGACGGCGTCGACAAGGTTGCCTTCACCGGCTCCACCAAGGTCGGTCGCGTTATTCGCGCGAAGATTGCCGGTTCGGGCAAAAAGCTGTCGCTGGAACTGGGCGGCAAGTCACCATTCATCGTTTTCGAGGATGCAGATCTCGATGCGGCGGTTGAAGGTGTTGTTGACGCGATCTGGTTCAATCAGGGCGAAGTCTGCTGCGCCGGTTCCCGCCTGCTGGTGCAGGAAGGTATTGCCGATAAATTTTATGCACGGCTGAAAAAGCGGTTGGAAACCCTGCGGGTCGGCGATCCGCTCGACAAGTCGACCGATGTCGGCGCGATTGTTTCGGCCACGCAGGTGAAACGCATTACGGATCTGGTACGCAAGGGCGTGGAAGAGGGCGGTGAACTCTGGCAGAGTTCCAACCCGTTGCCGGCCACCGGCAATTACGTCGCTCCCGGCTTCTTCACCGAAGTCGATCAGGCATCGACGGTTTGCCAGGTGGAAATCTTTGGCCCGATCGCTGCGGCGACCACCTTCCGCACGCCGGATGAAGCCGTTTCGCTGGCCAACAATACCCGTTACGGCCTCGCCGCCTCCATCTGGTCGGAAAACATCAACGTAGCGCTTGATCTGGCCGCCCGCGTCAAGGCAGGTGTGGTCTGGATCAACTGCACCAACATGCTCGATGCCGGTGCAGGTTTTGGCGGCTACCGCGAAAGCGGTTTTGGTCGCGAAGGTGCGCGCGAGGGGCTTTACGAATATCTGGCGGCAGACTGGGAAAAGAGCCTGCCGGTCACAAAGCCCGCTGAAGCCTTCACGCCATCTGCATTGCCGAACGCTGACAGCAAGATGGCGATCGATGGCCTTGATCGAACCATGAAGAACTATATCGGCGGCAAGCAAGCCCGCCCCGACGGTGGCTACAGTTATTCGGTGACCGGCAAGGGCAACACCGTGATTGGCATGGCCGGAATAGGCAGCCGCAAGGACATCCGCAATGCTGTGGAAGCAGCGTCCAAGGCAGGCAGCTGGGGTTCCGCAACCGCCCATAACCGTGCTCAAGTGCTCTATTATCTTGCAGAGAACCTCGATGCACGGCGTGACGAATTTGTCGCCCGCATCATCGATAGCACCGGTGTCAGCGAAAAGAAGGCGAAGGACGAAGTCGACGCATCTCTGCGCCGTATTTCCTATTATGCCGCCCAGGCAGACAAGTTCGATGGCGCCGTGCACTCCACCAAGTCACGTCACGTCACGCTTGCCATGAACGAGCCCTGGGGCATCGTCGGGATCGTTTGCCCCGATGAGGCACCCCTCCTGTCGCTGGTGTCGCTGGTGCTGCCTGCAATCGCCATGGGCAATCGCGTTGTGGTGGTCCCGTCGTCTCGCCATCCATTGATTGCCGGTGATTTCTACCAGGTGCTGGACACGTCGGATATGCCCGACGGGGTCATCAACATTGTGACCGGCGAAAGCGATCTGCTTGCAAAGACACTGGCCGAGCATGATGACGTTGCAGCTGTCTGGTATTTCGGCTCGACCGAGGGAAGCGCGATGGTCGAGCGGGCTTCTGCGGGCAACCTGAAGGCCACCTGGGTCAATAATGGCCGTCACCCCGATTGGCTAAATCGCACCGAAGCGCAGGGTCGTGATTATCTGCGCAGGGCGATCCAGGTGAAGAACATTTGGGTGCCATACGGAGCCTGACCGGCATTGTGCACGGGCGACAACTGACAAAAGGGCTTACGGAGGCCAACGGTCTCCGTAGGTTTTTTGAGTTATACTAATTGCTGCAACCGCATCTTTGCCCTGTTGGTCAACCTGGGAACGTCATTGGCGCAACTTCTGGGTTTCGAGCGGAACGAGGGACTGCGCTGCAGCCACTTGCCGGTTTCCGGCGGATCGGCGATGACGCCAGTGAAAATTGATGTTCCAGCGCCAGTCTGAGCGAGGCTGGCGAGGGGCGGCTGATCAAGTCCCGCCTTGACGACCCCACCGTCGGAAATCACCAGGACACGCGCTCCGAGCTTGGACTTGAGCTTTGAAAGCCTTGCGCTGCAGCCCGTCCCGCAATTATCTGCGGGACGGGCGTGAACGTGAATGTCAACATTGTGCCGACTTTTACTGATGCCATTTGACGAGAGGCTGATAGTGATGCGGCTGACGCATGACGACAAGGTCTTTTCGCCGGACGATGTTCGTCGGATATGGCGTGTCGAGATTGGTGGTATCGACAGCCGCAGCGGCAATCCCCTCCTCATCCAGGATCGCCGATTCCTGACGTGGAAAAGCAAAGGAATCCGGCCCGAATACCGCACTCTTGCCCAGATAACCCTTTTCCTGGTCCAGCACATTGGCGAAGGCGAAATAGACGTTGTTTTCGCCGCCGCGAACGCGAAGCGCATGCCAGTGGTAGGGATCGGCGCCCTTTGGGATCGGATAGTTGTGCGGGATTTTCGTACCGCCATGGCTACCGGTGAAGGTGCCGGCGATCGCCGAAGGGCAGGCAACAAGATCGCATCCCATGAGTGAAAGCGAACGGATGGCTTCCGGATAAAGCGCGTCGTGGCCAATCGCCAGGCCCACCCGGCCAATGGCAAGGTCGTAGATTTTCCATTCGTCGCCGGCCGTTGCCCAACTGTCGGCGACGCCCAGATGCGTCTTGCGATAGCTGCCCACCAGCCCCTCGGGCCCTGCAAGCACCACGCTGTTATAGATCCTGTCTTCGTCCGCTTCGGCAAATCCGGCGACGAGATAAAAGCCGAGCTTCATGGCCAGACGAACGAAGGCGGATACGGTGGGACCAGACAGCGGCTCCGCCCGCGTTTGAGGGGCCTCAAGTCCGGTCAGCGACAGTTCCGGGAACACCAGAATGTCCGGCGCCGTTGTCGCCTTAGCCTCGTTTGCGAGCCTTGTTATGTGGGCAATATTGTCTGCAATGACCGAGGTTGGCGCGAACTGGGCAACGGCTGCACGCGATCTGCGTCCGCGCGGGATTGGCTGATAGCCATAGAGGCGGAAATAATCGCCAGGGTTCCAGGTGAAACTGTTGGTCATCATGTTCATGTAGAGCTCGGGCCGGCGCGTCTTGAAGACCGGTTCGCTTAAGACCTCGCGGCGACGGGCACGGGCAAGATCGACCTTGCCATAGGCAATTCCGTCGCCTGTGTCGATGGATGCGGCAACCGTTCCGTCGGGCTCGATCAGGCAACTTCCCCCGGAAAACTGCACGGTTCTTTCCAGACCCCACCGATTACTTTCGATGACATAGCAGGCATTTTCGAAGGCGCGGTTGATCCAGTAGGGAGCGGGCGCGCGCTCCTGCAGCCAGTTGGAGATGTGGCATATGATGTCGGCACCGGCCAGAGCCTCCAGCCGCGCCGTCTCGAAGAAGTGCAGATCCATGCACACCAGCATTGAAATACGTCCGATCTCCGTTTCGAAGACCTCGTGCACGATGTCGCCATTTGCGGCCCATTTTGGCTCGGCGATATAGGGATGCGACTTGCGGTGCCGACCAACGATGCCATCCGGACCGATCAGAACTGCCGTATTGTAATAGAGATCGCTCGCCGGATCGACTTCCGGCATGCCCACGACGATGTAGCAGCGGTGTTTGCGGGCAATCGCCTGGAAAACATCGGTTGTCGGTCCGGGGATCGCCTCGACGAAGGGCTTCACCTCGGCCCTGTCGAACCAGCAATAGCCTGTCGTCCCCATTTCGGGGGTGACGATCAGGCGGGCGCCGGCCTGCGCCGCTTCCTCGCAAAGGGCGCTCAGCCGGCTGATATTGCGCGTCTTTTCGAACATGGTCGGTTCGAACTGGATAGCGGCGGCGGTGTAGCTCTGTGTCGGTGTCATGATTGTTCCCATTGTCTTATGAAAGGATGCGTCTTTTCAAACAGCCATATGCCTATGAACCAGCGCGTCGGAGAGCGCGTCGATGGCGCCGGCCGCGACCACACCTCCCTTCTCCAGCATGGCGAAGTGGTGAGAGGCATGCCGCGCAAATGCAACGTTCTGCTCGACGAGGATGATCGTCATGCCGATCTCGCGATTGAGCCGGATGATGATCTTTTCAATCTCCTCGACGATCGAGGGCTGGATGCCTTCATTGGGTTCATCGAGAAGCAGTACCTTCGGATCCGCGGCCAGTGCGCGGGCGATGGCGAGCTGCTGTTGCTGGCCGCCCGAAAGCACACCGCCGGGCCGATCGAGGTTGGCCATCAGGTATGGAAAAAGCTCCGGCACCAGTGCCGGAATTTCGCGTTTGCGATCGGTGCGCGCAAAGGCGCCCATCAGGATGTTCTCGCGGATGGTGAAATCGGGAATGATCTCCCGGCCCTGGGGGACATAGGCGATCCCGGCGCGTGCCCTCATATGCGTCGAAGATGAGCCTATGTCCTTCCCCTGCAGATGCATCTCGCCCGTCATACGGTCGGTCAGCGCCATCAGGGTTTTCAACAGGGTCGTCTTGCCGGTACCGTTGCGGCCAAGAATGCTGGTTACCTTTCCCGCCGGGATATCAAGCGTGACGCCGTGCAGGATATGGCTGCGGCCGTAGTAGCTGTGTACGTTTTTCAATGTCAGCATCAGGATATTCCTTTCGAACCGAGATAGGCCTCGCGGACCTTCGGATTGCTCTCGATATCCCCGACGCTTCCTTCGGCGAGAACCTCTCCCAGATGCAGAACGGTGATGCGTTCGGCGATTTCACGGACGAACCCCATGTCGTGCTCAACGACGAGGATAGTGTGGCGGCCTTTGAGATTTTTGATGATCTGGGCCGTCTTGCGGGTTTCGGCCTGGGTCATGCCCGCCGTCGGCTCGTCCAGCAGAACAACCTTGGGATCCTGGACGATGAGCATGCCCAGTTCCAGCCATTGCGTCTGGCCATGACTGAGATAAGCCGCAGTCACATTCTCCTCCGCTTCGAGGCCGGTGAGGGCGAGTACCTCATCGACGCGTTTGGCTTCGGCGCGCGAAAATCCAAACCGGAGATTGGCAAACACCGACGGATTGCGGCAATTGGCCACCTCCAGATTCTGCCGCACGGTGAGATCGCGAAAAATGCTGGGGATCTGGAATTTTCGACCGATCCCGGCGCGGGCGATCTTGTGTTCCGGCCAGTTGGTGATGTCTGTGTCGTAGACGAAGACCCTGCCTTTTGTGCTGCGGGTCTTGCCGCTGACCAGGTCCATCAAAGTTGTCTTTCCGGCGCCATTTGCGCCGAGCAACACACGCAACTCGCCATCGCGAACGGTAATGCTGACATTGTTGACGGCTCTGAATCCGCCAAAATCGACGCTGAGACCGTCGATGGTCAATGCGATTGCACTCATATTACAATGCCTCGCTTTGTTGCTGTAACGATGAGGATGCCGGGCCTGGTTTGACACGGCGGATAAACTGCCGCAGCACATCGTGCGCGACGCCGCCAAGGCCCCGCGGCATGAACAGGACGACAAGGACGAAGATGAGGCCGATGATCGCTTTCCAGGCCTCGACCAGCGCTTCGGTCTCGCTGACCTCGGCCTCGATCATGTTGATCAGGATCGCGCCGATGCAGGCGCCGAGCAGGGAGGAACGGCCGCCGACGGCAGCCCAGACGACCATCGTCACCGAGAAAGACAGGTCCATGAAGGTCGGCGAGGCGAACTCCGCGACGACCACATAGAGCATGCCGGCAACGCCGGCGATGCCTGCAGAAATGACAAAGAAGAATACCTGGTAAAGCGAGACGTCGAAGCCAAGATAGCGGGCGCGAAGCTGATCGTCGCGGATCGCCTGTAGGATCATGCCTGCACGGGTCTCCACGATGAGGCGCGCGCCGATGAGCGTCAGGGACAGGCATGCGGCGCACAGATAATAGGTTGCCCGGCTATAGGGGTCGAATTCGATGCCGCCGATCGTCAGCCAGCCAAGATCGGTCAGGCCGTTGAAGCCGTTCGTCACCGGTTGCGCATCGACCATGACGAGACGCACAAGCAGAACAAGCGCCAGGGTGATGATCGAGACAAAGACACCGGAAATGCGCTTGCGGAAAACCAGCATGCCGAGTGCCCCGGCGATCACGACGGGAAGCACGATGCCAAGCACGAGACCCACGGACTGGCTCTGAAACGGAAGCCAGAGGAAGGAGCCCTTGTTGATACAGCAAAGTTCCGTCGGCGCGCCGGGCTCGGCATTCCACAGCATGAAATCCGGAACCGGCCTGTCGGAGCCCTGTTGCAGACTGGTCAGGCTCGACAGTTTCAGCGACATGGCGAGCATGTAGGCGCCCAGGCCAAAAAACAGCCCTTGGCCGAGATTGAGAATGCCGGCATATCCCCATGTGAGCGCAATGGCGACGCCGAGCATGCCGTAGACCAGATATTTCGAAATGCGGTTCAGCCAGAATTCGTCACCGAAAACCGGCGCTGCAAAAATCACCGCGATGAAAAGCACATAGGCGGCGATCTGGAATTTTCGTTCGATGCTCATGTTAGCGCCCCTTGAACGAGAATAGCCCGCTGGGCTTGACGAGAATGACGAGGATGACGACCCCGAAGACGACGGCGCGCGCCAGAATGTCGTTCGTTCCAATCGCCACCAGCGCATTGATTTCGCCCAGAAGCCCTGACGACAGAGCCGTGCCGAAAAGGCTGCCGACCCCGCCGGTCACCACGACCATGAAACCGTCAACGACCATCGTCGTGCCCATGTCGGGGAAAACGGTCTTGAAGCCGGACATCATTACGCCGGCGACGCCCGCAAGGCCGGAACCGAAGGCGAAAGTCAGGGCATTGATGCGTTTCACATCGATGCCGCAAGCGGCAGCCATTTTTGGATTACGGATGATGGCGCGCACCTGCATGCCCGCTGTCGTTCGGTAGAGAATGAACCATGTCGCCAGCGTCAACGCGGCCGTCACCGCGATGATGAAGGTGCGATACGCGTTGATGTCGGCGCCGGCGAACCTGAAGGTGCCCTGCAGATACGAAGGCACGGCGACGTTTTGCAGTCCGGCTCCCAGGCCCTCGATATGAATGCCGAAAAAGCTGAGGCCGAATTCGAGCCTTACGGCCTGCTGCAAAAGGATGGCAATGCCCCAGGTGGCAAGAAGCGTGTCGAGCAGGCGGCCGTAAAGCCTGCGCACCACCACCCGCTCGATCACCAGGCCGAGCAGGGCGGTCACGACAAAAGCCAGGGGAATTGCGAACAGAAGGCCTGTTTTCAGCCAGATGCCCGAGAGGACGGCGACGTAGGCACCGATCATGACCATTTCGCCGTGGGCCATGTTGATGACGCCCATGGCGCCGTAGGTGATGGCAAGACCGAGTGCCACCAGAAGAAGGATTGAGCCGAGACTGAGGCCGATAAAGAGAATGTCGAGCATAACGCCACCGTTCGTGAGAAGGGCGGACCAGACTTTGTCCTGCTCCTTGCCTGCCCCAAAATCGGGTTGGCACCAAGCAGAGGAAAAAACGCAGATCCGCCTTGCCGAGACATGGTCCCGCCAGGCATGGCTGGCGGGAGGACGCGGAAAGAGGGGTCAGCCCTTGAGCTTTGCTGCGTCGAGACCGTTGCTGGTGCAGAAAAGATTGCTTTCCGTCTCGCCATAGGCCGAATAGGGCAGCGGCTTGATCGGTGCCGGGTAGGCGTTGACGACCTTGCTTTGTCCATCCGGCTGCCATTGGCCGATACGCGGCGTCAGCCAGCAATGCAGGTTGTCGGGGTCGGTGGTCACCTTGCCGCCGGGCGCGTCATAGGTCTGGCCACGAATGCCGGCCCGGATAGCATCGGCGGACAGATCGCCGGATTTCTCCACTGCCTGCTTCCACAGGAATACCTGGAAATAGGCGGCCTCGAGCGAATGGTATGTCACTGCCTTCGGATCGTTGACGAAGGTCCTGAAGCGTTCGATGAAGCTCTTGTTAGCCGGCGTTTCGATCGACATAAAATATGGAAATGATGTGTAGCTGCCCGCCGCATATTCGGCGCCCATGGCGGCGATCTCGATTTCGGAGGTCACTGTTGCGCAGATCGGGATAACCTCCTGCGAGAGGCCCTGGTTCTTGAACTCGCGGTAGAAGGCGATGATCGAGTCGCCAACCACGTTGGAAAGAACCACGTCAGCGCCCGATTCCTTGATCTTGCTGACCATGACAGCCCATTCGGAGTGTCCAAGTTCCAGATATTCGTCCGCCACCCATTCTGCGCCCGCCGCCTCGATCAGTTTCTTGGAAACCTTGGCCATCTCGCGCGGATAGACATAGTTGGAACCAACGATGAAGAACTTCTTCTTGCCCAGTTTCTCGACAATCCAGGGAATGTAGTTGGAGAGCTGCTGGTTTGGAACGGCGCCGGAATAGACGACGTTGCGCGAGCACTCAAAGCCCTCATAGTGCGTCTGGTAGAACAGCATCGCGCCGCGCCGTTCGAAGATCGGCAGCACGGCCTTGCGGCTGGCAGAGGTGTGGCAGCCGAAGATGGTGGAAATCTTGTCCTTGAGGATCAGTTTCGATGCTTTTTCGCTGAAGGTCTTCGGATCGGAAGCGCCGTCTTCGACGACGACTTCCACTTGGCGGCCAAGAACGCCGCCGGCTGCGTTGATTTCGGCCACGGCCATCATAACACCGTTGGCGAGAAGCTTCTCGGCGACAGAAAGCCCGCCCGTCTGGGAGTAGAGCGCACCGACCTTGATAGCATCGGCTGCAAATGCCCGGCCGCCCAGCGCCGGCAAGGCGAGTGCGGCGGAAGCTGTGGCTGCGGTTTTCAGAAAGTCACGTCTGTTGAACACCATCTTGGTTCCCCTTTTTTTGATTGGCGCACGCGACGGCACTGCCCGGCTCTACGGCGAGGCTTTCATGCCGAAAAAATACTGGAAGGCCGACTTCACTGTCAGCAGATAACAAAAAACCCGCGAGGCTTTTCACAGCCTGCGGGCACCCTTGCCATCATCGCATCACGGCTGCGCCGCGTGCAACAGCGGCACATGGCTTCGCGAAACGAAGGGATGTGCCGGAGGTGTTCATCTGGAACACATCAAAAACTAATCATGTTTTTGGGAAGGGCGCAAGAGCTGTTCGGCGTTGATAATCGAATTGGCGATTTCATCGATTGGGACGCGCCGAGCCATCGCTTGCTCGCGCATTTCACGATACGCCTCATTCTCGCTCGTGCCGCGATTGGCCATGAGAATGGCCTTAGCCCGGGCGAGCTTCTGGTCTCCCAAGACCTTGCGCTTATATTTACGGGCTTCCTTGACGAGCCTTTGGCGCTCAAGCCAGAGACTGCGCGCTATGGCGAGATTTGTCAGCAGGCCAAACGGTTTGATCGGTCTCTCGACAATGGCAAGCGCGCCGCTTTCCAGAACGATCTGCAATGTGGAGGGATTTTCGTAACCGACGATGGCGAGCATGGTCGGAGCGGGATTGGGGAGGCACTTCAGCAGGCGTTCGATTTCCGGTCGCGCCTCGTCTTCCATGGCAAGAAAGACGACATCCGTGCCGTGTGGCAACTCGGCAGGTACCGGCCAGAGGCAACTGACCGTACAACCGATACGGCGCAGGTGATCAACGAGAAACTCTCCTTCGGATGTCCGGGGATGAATCACCAGAACCTTGAGGTCCCGCAAATCTCTAAGAAGGGCGAAAGACATCGTCGCTCCTTCTCAGACCTGAACACGATGTGGGAACGGCTGCGTCAGATCCGGGCGATATTCTCGCATGAAGGGATCTGGCGCCACGCGCAGCGACGGGTCATGGACGATGTCATAGCTGCCTTGCGCATTTACTTTTGCAACCCTTGGCCACAGATGGGTGTGGTTCGTCAGCCGGTCTATCTTCACCGCGCCCTGCGGAGCGTCGTACTCGACCTCGTAAAGGGCTGGAAGAAGCTGCTCCAGCCCGTCGCCACCGGCCCGCTGCAAAGCTCCCGCATAGAGATAGACCTGGAAATAGGCCGCTTCGGCCGGCGCGGTCGGCAGCATCTGCTGGCCGTATCGCTGTTGGTAAGCCAAGACGAAGGCACGCGCGCGAGGCGTATCCAGGGAGGCGAAAAACGGGGCCGCGGTGATATGCCCCTCGGCCACTTCCGGCCGCATCCGGATCACGTCGGCCTCGCTTGTCGACTGACTGGCGATTGGCATCGTCGCTGAATCAAAACCCGCCTCTTTGAACGCCGTGTAGAAGGGAATGATACCGTCGCCGACGATTGTCGAATAGATGACATCCGGCCGTGCCGCGCGAATATGCCGGATGATTTTGGCGACATCTTCGGGTTTTAGGTTGAGAGGAACATATATTTCGTCCAGCACCTGACCGCCCAGCTGAAGAAAGAGATCGCTGATCGTCCGGTTGGATTCGTAAGGGTAGACGTAGTTCGAACCCACAAGGAAAACCCGCTTTCCATAATGCTTGGTGAGGAAGTCGACCAGCTGCACGGAGTTTTGGTTGGGTGCGGCCCCGGTGTAGATGCAGTGCCGAGAGTATTCAAACCCCTCATACAGTGTCGGATAGAATAGCAGGGCCTCTCGAGCTTCGATGACGGGCAGTACGGCTTTGCGGGTGCTAGACATATGGCAACCGAAAACGACCCGGACCCGATCCTCGTCACAAAGCTTGACCGCAAGTTCCTTATAGAGATTGGGCGTCGATTTAGGGTCATAGGCGACAGGCTCGATCATCCGGCCAAGGACGCCGCCAGCCGCATTGATTTCGTCAATCGCAAGCAAGGTCGCAAACCTCTGGGTTTTTTCGACGGCTCCGGTCACACCCGTCTCAGAGAACAACACACCGACCCGCCAGCTTTCTGAATGCATCATCGCCCACCAAAAAATAAAAAAGCTCCCGCCCGTTTCCGGTCGAGAGCTACCCTGCTCATGGAATATCAGCGGCCCATTGAAGCCTGCAAAACGATGATGTCAGTTTCCGTGTCCGGTGGCAACACAGAGGAGAGCCGAAAACACTCGCAAATGTAAAATCATGGGATCAAAATTCCTCCGCATTTTCGCCTGAGCATCGAGAATACGCACACACCTTTTTGCTCCAGCGAGCGATGTCTAACTTTCCTTCATCCGCCTCCCCGCACTCAACACAAGGCAGTCGACTGGACTTTCGACGACAGGCCTCAATCCTTCCAAAGCAGATGGGCCACGTTCCGAGGGTTTCGCATCGCAAAGACTTCAAATTGTCAGTAGGTCTTTAGCTGGAAGCGAATTGTCATGTCTTTCGAGAAACTCCACCATGGCAGCCTTGAGCGCCACGCCACTGACGCGGGTCCTCATCATATCCCTGGTCAGCGTCGCAATCATCTCGGCAGCTTCGCAGACCGGCAGACCACCATCCCTGATATTGGAGACACAATTTCGGCTGGAATCCAGGTTTCCCGACTTGGGACCGTAAGTGATATAAGCACCGAGGCTGTCGGCAGCTGAAAGTCCCGGACGTTCGCCGACAAGCAAGATCGTCAGTTTTGCACCTAGTGCCTCACCGGCAGGATCGCCGAGCGCGACGCGCGCCTGGCTCGCCAGCACAATTGGTGCAGCCGTCAGGTTCAGGATAGCGAGCTTTGGAACAAGCGCCTCGATCAACGGCACGGCATTGAGATCGATCGCGTGGGACGACAGGCCATCCGCGACTATAATTGCGACATCATAGCCATTGATCGTTCTCTCATGTTTCAGCCGTTTTTCGGATTCCGCCGCAAGCCGCCGGCCAAGATCCGGCCGCCGCACATAGGTGCTGCGGTCACTTGCCATGCTATCGACATTGACAGCCGGAAGGCCGAGACGATCGAGCCTGTCTGCCAGCGAGGGCCGGTCGACGCTCGTCCAGACCGCTTCGCGTGCCCGCGCGTGGTCGAGAAGGAAGGCAAGTTGAGCGCGTGTCGGAAGACCCGCGCCATGACGGCCGAGCGAAACACGCGCATCGGTCATATCCTTGATAGTGAGGTTTTTTCCGGCAGCAGTGGGTTCTCGCACCTTTTCCATGTCAGGCTCCGATCAATGCGCTGTTGCGGACATAATTGGAAAGCGCGACAGGCTCGCCGACCAGCGCACCATCGGGATCGGTCAGGCCGATTTCGAAAAGCCATTTCTCGAACTCTGGTGCGGGTGGCCGCTTCAGCGTCTCGCGGCAATAGACGGCATCGTGATGCGATAACGACTGGTAGTTCAGCATGATATCGTCGGCGCCGGGAACGGTGATGACGAAATTGACATTGGCTGCGCAGAGGAGCGTCAACAGCGTATCCATGTCTTCCTGATCAGCATCGGCATGGTTGGTGTAGCAGACGTCGACGCCCATCGGCAGGCCAAGGAGCTTGCCGCAGAAATGATCCTCGATGCCTGCACGGATGATCTGCTTGCCGTTGAACAAGTATTCCGGCCCGATGAAACCGACGACCGTATTGACGAGCAGTGGATCGAACTCGCGCGCCACGGCATAGGCACGTGCCTCCATCGTCTGCTGGTCGACGCCGAAATGCGCATCGGCCGAAAGCGCCGCGCCCTGCCCAGTCTCGAAATACATGACGTTTGCGCCCGGCATGCCACGACCAAGCGACCGCCCCGCCTCATGTGCCTCCTTCAGAAGCGCCAGATCGATGCCGAAGCCGCGATTGGCCTTTTCCGATCCCGCCACCGACTGGAAGACGAGATCGACCGGCGCACCCCGTTCGATTGCCTGGATCGCCGTCGTTACATGGCCAAGGCAACAGGTCTGTGTCGGGATCGCAAGCTTTTCCCGCAATTCGTCGAGCAAGGAAACGATGCGGATATAGTCATCCGTCGCATCGGTCGCGGGATTGACGCCAATCACGGCATCTCCCGACCCCATCAGCAGCCCGTCGATGGCAGACGCTATGATACCGCGGCTGTCATCGGTCGGGTGGTTGGGCTGGTTGCGGGTGGAAAGCCGCCCGGCGAGCCCGATCGTGTTGCGGAATCGCGTCACGACACGTCGCTTGGCAGAAACAGCTATCATGTCCTGAAGGCGCATGATCTTCGAAACGGCCGCGACCATTTCCGGTGTCAGTCCAAAGGTCACCGCCTCCAGCCGCTCATGCGACGTCTCGGGCTTGAGCAGCCATTCGCGCAATTCACCGACAGTAAGCGAGGAAACTGCGGAAAAGGCTGCCGGATCGTGCCGTTGCGCGATCAGTCGGGAAACCTCGTCATCCTCCGACGAAATTAGCTCCTCGCCGAGAAATGCTTTCAGAGGTAGATCGGCCAGCGCCATCTGGGCTGCCAAGCGCTCGACCGGGCCTTGCGCCGCAATGCCGGCGAGCTGGTCGCCGGAGCGCTCCGGGGTTGCTTTCGCCAGCAGCATTTTCAGGTCATCAAAGCGGAAGACAGTCTGCTCGATTGTCGTCGTATAGGGCATTTGTTCACGTCACCGGTTGAGGAGGGCCAGGGCTTCGTCATGAAGTCTCGGGGTGGCCGACGCCAGAACCCGTCCGTCGGAATGGATCGAAAGCGCATTGCCCCGCCAGTCGGTAATGCATCCGCCGGCACCCGTCACAACGGGCACGAGAGCCATGTAGTCGTAAGGTTGAAGTCCCGTCTCGAGAGCGATGTCGCAATGGCCGGAAGCGATCAGACCATAGATGTAGCAGTCTCCACCGAAACGCCGCAGCCTGGCTTTGCGGGAGAGACGCTCGAAGCTTTCAGCTTCGATGTCCACAAACATATCCGGCGAAGTCGTATAAAAACGGGCGCTGGAGAGGTTCTCGCAGCCGCTGGCGTGGGCCGGCTTGCCAGCAAAGAGTGTCTCTCCCGGCCGGCCCTGCCAGCGTTCGCCGGTGGCCGGAATATCGATCAGACCGCAGAATGGCTTTTCCTGAAATGTCAGTGAGACAAGCGTACCAAACAGCGGGAAACCGGTGATGAAGCTCTTGGTGCCGTCGATCGGGTCCAGCACCCATGTAAAGGCGTTACCTTCCTTTACGCCGAACTCCTCACCATGGATGCCGTGATCGGGAAAGCGCGCCTCGATCATCTCGCGAAGATGTTTTTCGATCGCCCGGTCGGCGATTGTCACCGGGCTATCGTCGAGTTTTGAGATAACGTCGAGCGGGGTCCGGAAATAGGAGAGCGCCAGCGGACGCGCGGCGTCGGCAAGTTCCGCGGCGAAGGTGATATAGGTCGCAGCTTCTTGCGGGCTGATAGCGGTGACGGGCATCAAAGGGCTTTCAGGAACAGGGGCCAACGGGGATCGTGGATAATCGAGCGGGCGCGCATATGCTTCCAGATTCCGTACTTGTAAAAGTCGAAATCGAGGGTCGATATCCGGTTTTGTACCATCGCCCAGGTGCTCCACTTGATGTCGGCGAGTGCCTTGTGGACGATGAAGCGAGCGTGATGCGCCTTGTCGTAACGACCGAAATACTCCTCGATTATCTCGCAGTCGGTCGCCTCGGAATAGAACATCTCGCCACTCCAGATCGCGAGATCGTAGAGCCTCTCATTGTTCGACGCATATTCGAAATCGATCAGCTTGATCGACTTGTCTTCACCGATCAGGAAATTGCCCGGCATCGGGTCGTTGAAACAGGGAACCAGATCGAGCCCGGATGCCTCAAGCGCGGCGCGCGCCTGTCTGTAGTTGCGCAAGAGCCAGTCGTGGTCGAGCGGCCAGTGGCCGTCAAGCTGGCGCACTTGGTCGAAATGTTCCTCGATCATGTCGAAGACGGTTTTTGTCAGGGGCAGGGCAGGGGCATCGTGAAACTGCCGATAGACGCGCACCGCTTCGTTGCGGATCGCCGGGTCTGCAAAATCCCTATGTGTCGAGGCGCGGCGACCGTCGATGAACTCGGCGATTTCGATGTCGAGGTGATCGAGATAGTCGAATGTCTTCGGGCCGATTCCGATCACTTCTGCCTGTTTGCTGGCGGCAGCGGCGGCCTTGCGATCGATGAACATCTCGGTGCCGCGGCCGGGGATCTTTAGAAAATAGCCACGCTCTTCACCTTCGACCTCGATGCGGAAATTGGTGTTGCTGATTCCGCCGGAAACCGGACTGTAGCGCAGCCGCCGTCCTTCCCAAGGTGGTACCTGGATGATTGCAGCCTCAACTGCCCGTTCGGCATCGGATCGTGCCATTCCCAGTTCATTCATAGGCTTGTTCCCGTTATTGTTTCTAGCCTGTTATCGTTCTCGTACGCCTAGAGCGCTCTCAGCCTGGCCTCGAAATCCGGCTGGCCGAGCAGCATTCGGCAACGCAGGAACCGCCAGCCGGCATATTTCAGGAATTCGACACCCCGTGGCGGCGAACGAAGCTCCAGTACGAGGCTGCGCAACGCCCAGTAGAGGTCGTCTGCCGACGCATAGACACGGCAGCGGTTGAAGTTTCTTTCGCTGAAACCTCCATCGTGCATTTCCAGCAACGGCCTCATCTGGCTTTCGAACTGGTAGAGTTCGTTCATCTGAACGCCGAGCTGGTAGTAGGGGTCGATGTCGGCAGCCATGTCGAAGTCCACGAGCTGCATTTTCCCGTCTGGGCCCAGCATGACATTCGACGCCTGCGGATCACCATGGGCCGGTTTCAGGTCCACGCCGGCCGCTGAAACTGCCTCGCGGATCGGCGTCATCCAGGAGAGCATCCATTCGACATCGCCGGGCAGGCTGGTGGCATCGGCACTCACGATCGTCCAGAGCTGATCGATGCCGTCGAAGACTGACCATGTTCGGCCAGTGGAAACACTCCCTGCGATCGTCGTCTGCATCTCGATCAGGCGGGCAACAGTTTGCGGCTTCATCAGATCGTCGATCCTTGCCGCTCGCCAGCCGTCGCCAAGTCGGGCAAACAGCATGCTGGCCGTCCCGGCATCGTAACCAATCGGCTCTGGCGAAAGACCAAGGCTGTGAAAACGGTGTGCCGCAGCATGTGCGGTCTCGGCATCCACGAGATCGGTTACCTCATCGGCACCGAGACGCAGGAAATAACGTGCCTCCCCGTCTGTCGGCGCGACCACGAAACCGCAGGATTCGACGGCATGATAGGACGGCGATGCGACAGCTGCCGTCGCCGGCGCATAGGAAGGGGTGTCGCCAATCACTGCGGAAAAGACTGAAAGCGCCTTCTCCGCGCGGGCTTCCATCGGTGATTGAGGAGAGCCCGATCTCTTCATTCGGCAGCCTCGCTGAGTTCGACAACTTTCAAACCTTCGCAGGCGATCTTGTAAAGCATGTCCGCCACTATCTGCGTGCCAAGGGCCTGGTCTTCAGGCGAGGTATACTCGGTCGGGTGGTGGATGACGCCGTCACGGCTCTGAACCGCCAGAACCACCGCCGGGCAGACATCGGAGACGGCAACGGCATCATGGCCGCCGATCGTATCGAGGTGACGGGCGCTCTGGCCGAGATGCGCCGCAGCACTTTGCGCAAGCGTCACCAGGCCCGGCGCGAACCTTCCCGCCTTGCGGCGGTCGATGGAGCGGACCTCCGAGGTGACGCCGGCTTTCATCGCCGCTTCCTCGATCTTGATCTTCATCTTGCGTTCCGCCTCCGTCAGGACGTCTGGCGATCCCGAGCGCAGCTCGATGAACAGCACGGCTTCGGCCGGCACGACATTGGGTGAATTGGGGAAGACTTCCAGGCGGCCAACCGACGTATGCAGGTCCAGCCCGTGTTCGGTCGATATCTGCTTGAGATCGGCGATCAGATAGGCAGCAGCAAGCAGCGCATCCTTGCGATCTGCCATCGGGGTTGCGCCGGTATGTGCCTGGCGTCCATGGAAGGCGAGGCGATATTTTGTCGCGCCCCAGAACCGCGTGAAGATACCGAACCGCTCCCCGGCGCGGCTGAGCGTCGTGTCACCTTCTATATGCAGCTCGATCAATGCGTCGGGAATTTCCACCTTTCCCTTGCCAGCATAACCGATCTCGTCCAGCGACTGGCGCACCGTAATGCCATCACCGTCGGCCCGTTCGAGCGCCCATTCCAGGTCAATGGCGCCGGTAAACACGCTGCTGCCGAGCAGGCTCGGCTGGAAACGGGCGCCTTCCTCATTGGTCCAGTTGACGATCTGGAAGTTGCAGGCGGACAACCTGCCTTCCGCCTTGAGACGTTCGCTGACGGACAAAACCGCCTCGCAGGCGGCGATGACACCAAGCGCTCCGTCGAACCGGCCGCCGTTCGGCTGGCTGTCGATATGGGAGCCGACCATGACGACGGGCGCATTTGCGCCCGCCAAGGTCATCTTGCCGAACTGGTTGCCGATCGAGTCCACGGCCTGCTCGAAGCCGTTTTCGGCAAACCAGTGCCCCAGCCAGTCGCGCGCCATTCCGTCTTCCCTGGAAAGCGTCAGGCGGGTCATCGAGCCATCGGGGCCGCCGCCAAAAGTGGAGAGGGTCTCCATCAGCATCTGGAGCCGCTCGGCATTGATCGGGACAGGGGAGGAGGAGACGTCAGGCATGTATGATTTCCACTTTGGATTGATTGAATTGATCTGAAAATTCCCGCGCGATGACGCCGCTGGTCACCACCGCGTCGATTTCGCTGAGGCCGAATGTGTGGATGGAGCCGAGGCGACCAAACTTGGAACTGTCGGCAACAATGATCGAACGTTTTGCCTGGGCCTTGGCGACGCGGCGCAGGATCGCCTCGTCCTCGCCGAAATCCATGAACCCGCGTTCGGCGTGAATGGCGCTGATGGCGATGATCGCGAGATCGAAGAAATGCTCCTTCAGCGCGGCCACGGTCTCATGGCCGTATGTCGCCTGATAATCTGGGCGCATGCGACCGCCAAGAACGCGCACACTTGCCTGCGGCAGATTGAAGAAGTGGGCTGCGACCGCCAGCGAATTGCTGACAACGGTCAAGTCCCTGCGCGTCTCGATATGTTTCAGGCAGGCAATCGTTGTGGTGCCGGTATCGATGAACACCTTCATGCCGTCCTCGACCAGCGACGCTGCGGCCTCGCCGATCTTGGCTTTCTCGCGTGAGCTGACACGCAGTCGGTCGGTAAACGGCTGATCGCTTTCCTGCTGGTCAAGGACCGCGCCGCCATAGACGCGGCGGGCATAACCGCGCATCTCAAGTTCCTTGAGGTCGCGCCGGATCGACTCCTGGCTGACCTGCAGATAATCGGCAAGCTCCCTCACATTGACGCGCTGGGTTTGCTTCAGCATGTCGAG
Organism: Plantago lanceolata; assembly: GCA_028659135.1. Classification (NCBI taxonomy): domain Eukaryota; kingdom Viridiplantae; phylum Streptophyta; class Magnoliopsida; order Lamiales; family Plantaginaceae; genus Plantago; species Plantago lanceolata. Next base: position 23,731 of record JAQRGC011569009.1, on the reverse strand, counting down.
GATAAGCTTGAGGCGATGTTCGGTGAAACTCATGAATGCACCCTGGATTCTAGTGATCGTTGCGGCCCCGTCTGTGGCGCCGCAACCATGGTCAGGCTAAAGCCATTTGACGGGTTGCGTCATCGAGAGCCAATGGCTGGATGAGATGACAGGCGGCGAAATCCTGGCTGCCACGCGCGGTAAGCGCGGGCTGCAGGCTGCCGCATCTCTCCATCGCACGCGGACAGCGCGACTTGAAGCTGCAACCTGGAGGAATATCGATCGGGCTTGGCGGTTCACCTTCCAGAAGGCAGTCTTCCGCCTTGTAGCGGCGTTCTTCAAGTGTCGGCATCGCGCTGAGCAACGCCATTGTATAAGGATGTCCGGGATCGAAGAACAACCGCTCGTTATCAGCCAGTTCGAAGACCTCGCCGAGATACATTACCGCCACACGGTTGCAGACCTTGCGGACCATCGCAAGGTCGTGGGAGATGAAGATGTAAGTGAGGTCGTATTCCTTCTGCAGCTTCTGGAAAAGGTCGAGAAGCTTGAACTGTTCTGTCTGGTCCAGGGCAGAAAGCGTTTCGTCCATGATCAGTATTTCAGGCTCCAGAACCAGCGCACGGGCAACATTGATGCGCTGGCGCTGGCCGGCACTCAGGCCGATCGGCAATTCCTCGTAGAGATCGGCGGAGAGGCCGACTTCGCCCATGACCTTGAGCACCCGCTCACGAATTTGGGCACTGTCCTTCCATCCGTGCGTGCGAAGCGGACCCTCCAGCATCTTCCCGACCGATGTGCGTGGGGGCAGGGAGCCGAACGGATCCTGCAGTACCATTTGCAGCTTCTTGCGGAAGGTCAGAAGGTCTTTGCCACCGAGCATGGCGATATCGTCGGCACCGCACAGAACCTGGCCGGAGCTCGGCAGTTCCAGCCTGCTCAGAAGCCGCATCAGCGTCGACTTGCCACAACCGGATTCACCGACGATCGCGAAACTGTCGCCGCGCCGGACATCGAAGGTGACGTTGCGAACCGCACGCACATGGTTGAAGCCACCGAAGCCGGTCTTCTTCTTTACCCTGTAGACCTGTGAGGCATCGCGCAGGCTCAAGACAACGTCGCGTTTGTCGTTGAGACGCGGCATCTCGGTCTTTTCGATCCAGATCTTCGGCGTCTGTTCGACAAGCTCCTTCGTATAGGCATATGCAGGGGCGGCGATCAGCCTTTCGGTTTCCTGTTCCTCGACGATGCGACCTTTCTCCATCACCAAAATCCGGTTGCAGGCTTCGCGGGCAACGGGAAGTGAGGAGGAGACGAACAGCACAGCGGTATTGAAACCATCTGTCAGTTCCTTCATCAGACGGATGACCTGGGCTGCGACGGTAACGTCGAGCGGCTGGGTGACGTTATCTGCAATCAGCAGCGCCGGGTTCGTCACCAACGCATCAACGATCAGTGCGCGCTGCATCATGCCGCCGGAAAACTGCGAAGGGTAGTCGCTGAAACGGCTGCGGGCCGAGGGAATGCGGACGGCCTCCAGAAGCTCGATCGTGCGCTTTTCCGCCTCTTTCCGCGAGGTTCCTGGAACGACCGCACGCAGCTTCTCGACGATCTGGACGCCGACCGGCAGCGTCGGATCGAGTGCACCCATCGGGTTGGCGCCGACATAGGCGACCCGGCGGCGCAGGGTACGCATCTCGTTCTCGGAGATGCCGTAAATATCCATGCCTTCGAAGAGGACGCTGCCGGAACGCACGGAAAGCGGCGGTTCCAGCCAGTTGACGACTGCCTTGGACAGCACCGTCTTGCCGGCTCCGCTGGCCCCGACCACACCGACGATCTCTCGCGGCGCGAGGCTGAAGGAGATATTGTCCAGAATAATCTTCGCCTTGTCCGAGCGACCGGCATTAACGGTGAGGTTATTCAGCTCAAGAAGCGGCTTGATCATCACTCGGACCCTCCGTGAATGGTGTTGCGGGCCCGTTCCAGCGAGGCGCCTATGAGATTGATGCTGGTTAAAGTGAGGCCGAGGAAAATGCCGGGCATGGTAGCGATCCACCAGGCGTTCAGAAGATACTTTCGGCCATCGGCAATGATATTGCCGAAGGTCGGGGTCGGCGGCTGGACACCCAGGCCGAGGAAGCCGAGTGTCGATTCAAAGATCATCATGCGCGCCACATCAAGCACCGAGGTGAAGATCACCGGCGGCAGGAGCAGCGGCAGAAGCAGGCTGACGATAATGCGGAAATCGGTCGAGCCCCCAAGTTTGGCAGCGCGCACATATTCCCGTTGCCTTTCCGTCATCACAATGCTGCGCATGATGCGCGCATAGACCGGCCAGCTTGAGAGACCAAGCACCAGGACGATGGCCGGAATTGTCGGGCGCGACACGCCAAGAACGGCGATCGCCAGAATGATCATCGGAATAGATAGCTGCGCATCGGTCAGACGCATGATCAGCATGTCGATACGACCGCCGAAGTAACCGGCGATCGTGCCGAGGGCACAGCCGATGATGAGTGTCACTGCAACCGATGCAATCCCGATCAGGAAAGAATAACGCAGGCCGACAAGCGACCTCACCAGCATGTCGCGGCCAATCTGATCGGTGCCAAGCGGGTGGCCCCAGCTCCAGTTGTCGCCGAAGAAAAGTGGCGGCAGAAGGCGGGCCTTCACATCCATCTTGGTCGGGTCGACGCCACTGATTTCCGGATAAAGTGCGGCGGCAATCGCAAGCAGCAGGAAGATCGCAAGGCCAATGCGAAAACCGGGCGTCGATGCGGCGCGATCGAATATGCGGCGCGCAATCGAGCGGCTTGCCATTTTCGAAATGATCGGGGTGTCGAGTGCGGATGTGATGGACATCAGTATTCAAGCCTCGGATCGATGGTTGTTGCGACGAGATCGACGACAATGTTGATCAGTACAAAAATGGCGCTCGTGACGATCGCGATACCCTGGATCAACGGAAAGTCGCGCTGCAGCACGGCATTGATGGTCAGAAGGCCGAGTCCGGGATAATCGAAGATATATTCGACGATGATGACCCCGCCGAGCAGGCTGGAGAATTGCACACCGAGCAGGTTGAGAAGCGGCACCGAGGCGTTGCGCAGGGCATGGTTGGAGATGATCCGCGAACGGCTCAGGCCACGTACGCGTCCGACTGCCACATAGGGCTCCATCATCTGGCTGGATACGGAACTGACCAGCGTGCGGATCAGCACCGGAGACAATTCGACCGCCAGCACGATTGCCGGCAGGATTGTGTAGGCAAAGCCCTGATAGCCAATGGCAGGAAGCCATCCGAGCTTCACCGAGAAAAGCAATGCCAGAACGATGCCAAGCCAGAAATTTGGCAGCGAGATGAATATCGATGAGATGTAGAAGGCAAGCTTGTCTGGCCATCTGCCGATCGCAAGCCCGCCGGCAATGCCGATGATTGCCGAGAAGATCAGTGCAATCACCAGCGTCACGGCCGCCAGTTGAAGCGTCATTGGAAGTGCATCGAAAATCAGGTCGAAGACCTTTGCTCGTTCGCCTCGAGTTGAGTCGTTGAATGTCGCGCCACCGGTCGAGGCGCCGTTTGCCGGGCGCACGAAGGACTGGCCAAGATCGCCACGAACCACACCGCCCATGTAGCGACCGAATTGCACCAGTATGGGATCGCGAAGGCCCATGTCGGTTGCGATCTTTTCGATCAGTGCTTCGGGCGCCATGCCGCCCGCCATAAGGCGTACCGGGTCACCGGGCACCACCCGCAAGAGGGTAAAGATCAGCAAGGACACAAGGAATATGATGATGGCGCCCTGCATGAGGCGTCGCATCAGGAAGTTCACGGCAAACATTCAGTCACTCCGCTAGAGAAGTCACGGGCAAGTCCACACGCCGCCTGATCGCGGCGTGTGGCTGATCACGGTCAGGCAGCAGGTTTCGCCGCGTCGATCGACCCGTCGGGATAGATGTACATGCCCTCAAAGTCCTTCTGCATTGCGTGGATCATCACGGATGTGAACAGCGAGAGTGCCGGCATCTTGGCGGTGATGAGAGGCATGGTCTCTTCCTGAAGGATCTTCTTGCGCTCTTCCAGCGTCGGTGCCGAACGTTCCTTGTCGAGGCTGGCATCGATCTCCTTGTCCTCGATGCCGCAGATGCGGTGCGAGGTGGAATGGAAATGGGTGCGCAGGACCAGATCCGGTTCCGGAGACGCTGTCGACCAGCCGCAATCGACCATATGGCCCGGGCCGCCGCCGGGGCGATGGTACAGTTGCTCGTTCCAGGCCGCAGGTTCAAGCACGGTCAGGCTGACGTTAAATCCCTGCTCCTGCAGCATGGCCGTCAGCATCTCGCCATATTCCTTGGTCTTTGGATAGAAGCCGACGGACGTGATGTATTCCAGTGGCGGCAGGCCCTTGCCGTTTGGGAAACCGGCTTCGGCGAGCAGGGCCTGGGCCTTCTCGGGGTCGAATTTCGGGTAGTTCGCCAGATCGACATAGCCGAATTTGACCGGCGAGACGAAGTTCGACGAGGCATGGCCGGCCGAGCCCATCAGTTCCATGATCATGTCGCGATCAATCGAATGGCAGGCGGCAAGACGGATACGCGGATCGTCGAAAGGCGGTTTCGAGCAGCGGAACCAAAGATACTTGTTCTCGACGGAAACGACCTTGTTGATGAAAATCGCCGGATTGTCCTTGATCGTGTCAACCTGTTCAGGCTCCAGACGTTCAACGATCGAAGCCTGGCCGTTCATCAGCGACAACATACGGGTGGTGGAATCGCCTGTGAAAGTGAAGTTGATGCCGGGGATGGCCGGCTTGCCCTTGAAGTAGCCGTCATAGGCCTGCATCACGGTGTCGTTGCCGCGCTGTTCGACGAATTTAAAAGGACCGGTGCCGTTGAGCCGCTGGGAGAGCGGGCCGCCGGGGCCGCCGGCGACATCCTTGGCCGACATGATCGGCAGGAACGACGCAAGAAAGATGAAGAGATGGGCCGGATAGCCGCCCTTGGATGTGTCGACGATGACGGTGTAATCGTCCGGTGTTTCGATCGTCAGCGTCTCGGTCGGGCCGGGATACCACTGCGCCGGACGATCTGCCCTGGAGCCGTATTCGAAGGTTGCCTTGACGTCTTCCGCCTTGAACGGCTTGCCATCATGGAAGACGATGCCTTCGCGCAGCTTGATCTGTAGCCGGTGCGGGTCAAGCAGCTTGATGTCGGTGGCCAGTTCGTAAACCACCGCGCCGGGATCATCGAGTTTCATCGGCGTGCGGGTAAGAAAGCCCATGACGAAACCTTCGATATTCTTCTGAGAAAGTGTCGTATGAGCGGTCGGGTCCCAGTTGCCGGTAATGTTTTCGGCCGACAGGAACGTCATGGTCTTGCCGGCCTGTGCGAAGGCCGGCGAGATGAAGAAGTCAGGATTGATCTGCATGTAGCCAGCGACGGCGGCTGCGCCCGCGGATCCTTGCAGGAAGCGACGACGACTGAATTCTGAACCCATCGAGTTCCCCTTTTCTATTTTGAATAAACCGTCAAATCAGTCAAAACGGTCAAATCAGTCACAAGCAAACAGCGTGCCAATCTCGATTTCCTGCAAGAATCGGGCTTTTGGTTCGATGAAATTTGTGGGATTTGACCATTTATTGGTCGAATGAGAAAGATTTAAGCGACCAGCCGGATCGCTAAAATTACGGGGTCATTTCTGCCGTTGAATCGGGGGATGCTGATCCGTTGTCAGGATGTGTCCGAAACGGACAGCGACGATGATTTCAAGCGCCGCCGGATTGAAACTCTCACGAGAGTTCAACTGAATATTTCGTTTGCTCTTTTGATGGTGTGAATAGATCAACAGCGGGCAGTACATCCGCCGATCCATTTCGTGTATGCCCGCCCGCATTTTTGCTGCGGCCTCATCTCTCTGCCGCCTCAGTTGATCACTTGATCCTTCATAGTGATTAATGCTGCACGATGGGTGATCGCGGTTATAGTGACGTCGCCGGCACGGGCTGTCGGTTCCGTCGTTTCACGCTGGGCTGGCCTCAGTAAGGAAAATAAGAGCAGGACCAGAAGAAGGTTCTTGCCGTGGCAATTGGCCGTCTTTCACCGCCCGAGAAATTTAGACCATGCTTGCCGACGTCACTGGTAAGGCCGCCCGGTATGGCAACCGTTCGGTCATAAATCGCAGCCTGCATATTGCGTGTTTACGGCTGATATCAGTCGCTATCCTGCTCTTTCAATATCCCAATGAACTGCTCGTCGGTGAATGCCTGGCGCTGCCCATCTCTTCAGGGTAACCGACCCTACCAGGATTCAAAGGACGTTTTGCGGCTCCGGTCACAGGCCATCCGCCAAAGGCCAGGCGGATTTTAGGCGTCCAGTTGCCCTGCGCGACGTGATTGAAGGTCCCACCTGAGTGGGTCTAAATCAACCTCAGTCCCGTGCCGGGATCAAACACATGTAGGTCGGACGATGCCACTTCAACACCAAGCACCTCGCCGATGGCGGGTCTTATGTCTGCAGGAACAGAAATATTGATCTCGTGGCGGTCGTTTTTCAGGCAGATCAGACGTGTCTCACCGTGGAACTCGTTCCGCTCGACGGTGCCGCGAAAGGCTTGAGCATCCTGGTTTATGCGAAATGATCCGGGCCGAATTCCAACGGTAACCTCACCGGAACGGAGGCCTGCCGGAGCTGTAAACCTGACAAGATTGTCGCCGAGCCACTCCTGCGTCATCTGCAACTGAAGAAAATTCATGTTCGGTGTGCCGATGAAGCCGGCAGCAAACACTGTCCGAGGCGCCTGATAAATTTCTTCGGGCGTGCCCATCTGCTCAATACGGCCGTCCTTCATCAGGACAATACGGTCGGCAAGGGTCATGGCTTCGAGTTGGTCGTGAGTGACATATATGCTTGTCGTTTTCAGGTCGCGGTGGAGGCGCGCGATCTCGACCCGCAGGCTGCCGCGCAGCTTGGCATCAAGGTTGGAAAGCGGTTCGTCAAACAGGAAGACCTCCGGGGTCTTGATCATGGCGCGGGCGATGGCCACACGCTGCTGCTGTCCGCCGGACAGTTCCGTCGGCTTGCGCGCAAGATAGACGCCAAGACCGAGCGCGTCGACCACAGGCGCCAGGCGCTGATCGATCGCGGCTTTTCCTATTCCGGCCCTCTCGAGACCGAAAGTGATATTGTCCCGCACGCTCATATGGGGGTAAAGCGCGTAGTTCTGGAACACCATCGCGATGCCCCGGTCACCCGGATCGCGATCGTTCATCCGCTCGCCACCGATGAGCAGATCCCCGCCTGAAATCTCTTCAAGCCCGGCAATCATCCGCAGCATGGTGGATTTTCCGCAGCCTGACGGGCCGAGGAAGACGACGAATTCGTGGTTGTCGATCTTCAGGTCAAAATCCCGCATGACCTCAAGCGAACCATAGACTTTTCTGATCCCCCGGCACTCAACAGTGGCCATCACTTCGTCTCCCCGTCCACGACGATCTGCAGCTTTACGTCCTGCGGCCGGCCTTCGGCCGCCCTTTCGAAGGCCTTGATCGATTGATCAAAGGCATAGGTGCCGGAAACCAATGGCTTCAGGTCGACCTTGCCTGCGGCGATCAGCGCCAGGGCACGGTCAAACACGTTGGCGTAGCGGAAAACCGTTTCAATACGGCATTCGCGGAAGCAGGCCGCCGCAAGGTCTACCGCGACGGGTTCCGGCGGCAGGCCGACGATAACGACTGTTCCGCCCGGGCGCACGACCTTGAAGAGATCACGGACCGCGGCCGGTGCGCCGGAGCATTCAAAGACGATATCGGCTCCCCAGCCTTCTGTCGCCTCGTTGACGGTCTCAATGAGATCGACCTCCTTGAGGTTGATACCAGTGATGCCGCCATAACTTTCGGCCAGTTTAAGCTTTGTTGCGGAAATGTCCGAGATCAGCACTCGCGAGCAGCCGCCGGCAAGGGCGGCCAGTGCCACCATGATGCCGATGGTTCCGCAGCCTGTAACAACCGCCGTATCGCCGGGCGTGATCTTCGCCCGGGCGGCCGCCTGCATGCCCACGGCAAATGGTTCAACCATCGCGCCTTCGGCGAAGGAGACATTGTCAGGCAGCTTGTATGTGAAGCTTGCCGGATGGACTGTCTCCGGGCACAAGACGCCGTGCACCGGCGGCGTTGCCCAGAATGTCACGGCAGGATCAACATTGTAGAGGCCGAGCCGTGACGCACGCGATTTCGGATCGGGGATGCCCGGTTCCATGCAGACGCGGTCGCCGGGCTTCAGATGGGTGACGTTGGCGCCGGTCTCGGTGACGGTTCCAGCCGCCTCGTGGCCGAGAACCATGGGCGCGTTCACGACGAAGTCACCGATGCGACCATGGGTGTAATAGTGCACGTCGCTGCCGCAGACGCCAACAGTATGGATACGAATGCGAACGTCATCCGGCCCCAACTCTTGAGGAATTTCGATATCGCGCAGGGAAAGTTCGCCGACATGTTCGAGGACAAGTGCTTTCATGGGTCAGTCAACCTTGGTCAGTTTTCTTGGAAAATGCGGCGTTGAGGCCACCGGCAAGCACTCCGAGCAGGATCAGCGGTGGCAGCGACAGCAGGACGACGGCGGCGTTCAGAATACCCCAGGGCACATTCATGCCGAGCTGTGACATCTCGGACGCGATGATCGGCAGGGTCTTTGCCTTCGAGGTCGTGAGCATCATGGCAAGCAGGAACTCGTTCCAGACAAGGACGAAGGAGAAGGCAATGGCGCCGAAGACCTGGAAACGGGCAATCGGCAGGGCGATGCGGAAGAAGGTCGCATAAGGGCCAAGCCCATCCACCCGGGCAGCTTCTTCAACGTGAAGGCTGACACGCTCGAAAGCCGGCACGGAAAGCCAGATGGTGATCGAGGCTGTCACAATGAGATAGGTCACGATCAGCGATAGCCGGGTGTCATAGAGATCAAGACCGAGCCAGATGACCAGCATGGGAATAGCGATCGCGACGGGCGGCAGAAAGCGCAGCGACAGAACGAAGAACTGCGCCTCCGCCGTGATCCTGTTCTTGAACCGGGCAATCACATAGGCCGCCGGTACACCGAGTACGGCGCCAAGCACGACCGCACTCGAGCAGATGATCAACGAATTGGTAAGTGCGCGCGCCACCGAGCGGCGATTGAGCACATAACTCATATTGTCGAAGACAGGCTGGAAGATAAGCTTTGGCGTTGACACCAGCAGATCGGCATTGGTCTTGAAGGCGTTTAGCAGGGTCCATAGGAGTGGCAGCACGACAAGTGCAGCGGCAAGAACCAACAAAAGCCTGAGCAGAAAGGTGGATATCTTCATCGGTTCAGCCTCTTCCAGGTAAAGGTAAAGGTGACGATGGTCAGGACCATCATGATGACGGCCATGGAGGACGCATAGGAGATCTTGCCGGCTTCTATGAAGCCTTGGGAATAGGCATACATGTCAAGCGTCTCGGTTGAGATGCCGGGACCGCCGCGCGTCATGACGTAAACGAGGTCGAAGGAGCGAAGACTCTCGATCGCCTTGACCAGCAGCAGACTGATCAAGGGTGCTTTCAGCATCGGCAGGGTCACGAAACGATGGATTTCGAAGCGGGTCGCCCGATCTATGCGTGCGGCTTCCAGCGGCTGCGGCGGCAGGGATTCGAGAAGCTTCAAGATGATCACTGAAAAGAACAAGCCCCATTGCCAGACGTCGACGAAAGCAACAGCAAGGAGGGCGCCGAGCGGGGTCGACAGAATGTCGGGCGTGATGCCGGTGAGCTCCCTGACCGGCCAGGTCAGCGCGCCGTAGAGCGGATGAAAGGCGAACTTCCACACAAAAGCGGCGCACACGCGTGGCAGGAGAACGGGAATGATGAAGAGCACGCAGAGGACGTTGCGCATACGGGGGCTCGCTGCCTCGAACATGGCAATCCCAAGTGCAACCCCCGTCACCATGGTCAACGAGACGCTGATGACCTCCCACTTGAAAGATACCCAGAGCGCGTTCAGGAAACGGGCATCCGAAAACAGCGCCAGATAATTGGCTAACCAGATATAGTCTGCATCGGGTGCCGAAAGGGTCCGGTTCTGCAGGGATATATTGATAGCGTAGATCGTCGGCACGAGCGCCAGAATGATCAGGATACCCAAACTGGGCCCAAGAAAGACGTAAGGCAGCGAGCGGCCTCGGCGCATGGCAGATCCTCGGATTGGGAAAAGCGGGCGCGTCATCAGACGCGCCCGTCAGACGGCTTGGGAGGCGTCAGAGTTTGGCTGCGAAGGCTTCGAGGTCGTTCAGCGTCGCCTTGATGTCAGTGCGGCTACCGGTGATCAGCTCTTCCAGCATGATGCCCCACTGGTTGCCCAATTCCTGCCAGCGCGGATCCTGCCAGAAGGTGACTGTGGTCTTTTGACCGGTCGCCGCCATGGCGTCGGCAAGGTTCTGGCCAAAGGTCTTGGCGTATTCCGGGCTCTGATAGGTGCTTGTGCGCGTCAACTCGCCCGGCTGGCCGGCGGCGAGGCGGCGGGCTTCCTGTTCCTTGGATGTTGCCCAGGCAACAAAGAGACCAGCGCAGGCCTTTTCCTCATCTGTCTTGTTGGCCTTGGACGCGATTGCAAAACCATGGGCGTAACCGGCCCCCGGCAGCGGCGACGGCGGAACGGAGAACGCAACCTTGTCTGCAACCTGGCTCTGTGCCTTGTCGACGGACATGCCGCCAAGGGGTGCGGATTCGATGATGATCGCCACCTTGCCGGAGCGGAAGGCGCCGGTGGATTCGTCCCAAGAGCCGGTCTGCGTGCCCGGCGCCGAATATTTGAAGAGTTCGAGATAGGTTTCGGTCGCCTTTACCGCGGCATCCGAATTGAAGGCCGGCTTGCCGTCCTTGAACCACTCGCCGCCGTTTGCTTTGAAGAACGGCATCCAGCGCCAGACGTTGGCGCCTGAACCGCGCTGTCCGCGAAGCGCAGTGCCGTAGACGCCGTTGGCCGGATCATGCAGCTTCTGCACGGCTGCGAAATATTCGTCCCAGGTCTTCGGTGGCGCGATGCCTGCCTTTTCCAGGAGGTCGGTACGGTAGACCATCAGGTCGCCGCCACCCTGCACCGGTGCAAACCACTCTTTGCCGTCATAGGTCGCAGCTGCGCGCATACCGGCGTCAAAGTCTTTGTAGTCGTATTGGGATGGATAAAAGCCATCAAGCGGGACGATCCAGCCAGACGAGGCAAAAAGCGCCAGATTGGCTTCATCAACATAATACACGTTGAAGCTTCCGACCGTCGAGGCGTCGGCCTGCGACTTCGCGCGGCGATCGTTCTCGTTGAGATAACTGATCTCGAAGCCTGCGCCGGAGAGCTCTTCGAACTCATCGACATATTTTTCGAGAAGGGTCAGTCCGTCGCGCGGCTGCGCCAGGACACGCACGTCGCTGGTGCATTGTGCGGCGGCAAAAGCGCTGGATGCTGCAAATATGGCGATAACCGCGCAACCGGCGCGGAGAGCGTTGAGTGTCATGATGTCCTCCCTGAATGGCAACTCCCTTGCCATCGACCAGCCCACATTTACGCAAGCGACGGGCGCGTACTAGTTTGCCTCCGTCACAGAACTGGTATTATATTGACATTTGTACGCTGTAACATGAGCAATTGAATGCCTATTGCATCAGACTTTCCTCAAACAGTCTCTGAGACTTTCACCGCCACGCGCGAGCAGATCGTCTTACCCGGAGGCGCTTCCTATCTGATCCGGAGGGACGACTATCCCAATCCGATCTGCATCTGGAACTATCATCCCGAATGGGAGATTCACTTCATCCCTGACGCTTCAGGATTTGCTTATGTGGGGGACTATATCGGCCCGTTTCGGCCTGGGCATCTGGTGCTCACCGGGACAAATCTGCCGCACAACTGGATCACACCCGGTGCACCGGCTTTGCCAGGCCGAGACATGGTCCTGCAATTCGACGCGGATGCCCTGATCGGTATTCGCGCAGTATGCCCTGAGTTTGAAGTGCTCCACCGGCTGAAGCCTCTGGCCCAACGGGGGATCGAGGTTCTGGGCGCCGACGCGCTCTTGATTGGAGCGAAGATTCTCGAGCTTCACGCGGTGGGACACCGTGGTGGGCTCGGGCTGTTTTTAGAGATACTGGAGGCAATCGAAGCGGCCACCGAAAAGAGGTTGCTCGCCAGCGAACACTTCATAGCGGTCTATAACCAGGTGTCGGACCGCAGGCACCGCCGGATCGACCAGGCAATCCAGATCCTGCAATCGGATCCTGGTGCGCAGATGCATGAAGTGGCTGCGATGGTTGGTTTCGAGCCGTCCGCCTTCTCGCGTGCCTTTCGGCGTCTAACCGGCATGAACTTTTCTGACTACAGCCGATCCGTCCGCGTCTGGCGAGCAAGAACCCTTCTCGCGGAGACCGAAATATCGATCACCGATATCTGTTTCGAGGCGGGCTTCAACAACCTGTCGAACTTCAATCGCTATTTCCGGATGGAGATGGGGCTCACGCCCCGGGCCTACCGAAAGGCCGCGCGCATAAGAGCCAAGTCCGTCATTGGAGGAGTGCCGGTTAAGTCCATTTAATGGGTGGTCGCGCCGAGATATCATCGATCCCTGGGGCTGCAATCGGTTTTTATCGTATCACCGCCGCTTCGATATGTCGGCCTCTTCGCTCACAACAAAACTGGCATCTCCATTTCCCTGAACCAGTCTTGCGAGGGGGGTGGCAGGCGGCCGCTGTATTTGTTGCTTCAGCTCTGTCGCATCGAGCGGCTGTTCGCAATTGTCCTATTCGGGTTCGCCCATATCCAAGCATTTGCTTGCCGGTGAGATAAAGACGATTAAAAAATACTCCTGTTTACGCTCCGGGACAGACCGGCGTTTGAAACGCTGAAAACCTTACCTGGGTCTGTGGTGTTCCGGGCTCATGAATTCGGTTCTTGCAATGGCCCAAATCGACGACGCGATTCCTGGCGACACCGTTTCGACTTCGACGTTCGAGCGGCGGTTGATGTATGTGCTGGGTGGTCTTTACCTCGCTCAGGGAATACCGACGTATTTGCTTTTGGTGGCCCTGCCGCCGATCATGCGCGAGAGTGGGGCATCGCGCACGTCTATCGGGCTATTCTCGCTGCTGATGCTGCCGCTCATCCTGAAATTTGCGGTCGCACCGTTGGTGGATCGATGGTCTCCGTTACCCAAGCTTGGCCATCGCCGCGGCTGGGTTGTGCCGACCCAGCTTCTCGTCAGCGCCGGTATCGCTTCCATGACGCTGGTGGATCCGAGCGATGCCACGGTCCTTTTTGCAATCTGCATATCGATCACGCTTGTCTCCTCAATCCAGGATATTGCAACCGACGGCTACGCCGTAAGATGCCTGACCGACAAGACGCGCTCGCTGGGGAATGCCGTGCAGGCGGGTGCCGTAGCGCTGGGCGTAATCGTTGGCGGGACGGCGGCACTGGTGGTGTTTCATGTCGCTGGATGGCGCACGATGATACTGCTGGTAGCCGCGCTGTCGTTGCTGCCCCTTCTTGCAGCCCTGGCGATGCAGCCGGAAGCGCCCACGGTTGGCAAAGAAAAAAAGCGCGCAAGCCTTGCTGGTTTCTTCCGCCGTCCGAGTGCCTGGCTGATCCTCGGATTTGCGCTGACATACCGGGCGAGCGAAGGTCTCGTGCGCGGGATGGAAGGCACCTATCTGGTTGACAGCAAGGTCCCGGCTGACTGGATCGGTTACCTCTCTGGCGGAGCGGCGGCAACTGCGGGCCTGATCGGCGTGGGTATCGCTGCCTCCATTATCCGCAAGGTTGGCCTGACGACAACGCTTATCCTGCTGGGTGGCCTCAGAAGCTTGTGCTTCCTCGCCTTCACGCTGAATGCGTCCGGCGTCTGGCCCGGCATGTGGGTGGCGATGTCGGCCTCGGCATTCCAGACGCTGATCCGCTACATGGAGCTGGTAGCCATCTATTCATTCTTCATGAAGAACTCTTCGGACGATCAGCCAGGAACGGATTTTACCATTCTCACCTGTGCCGAACTGGTCGTCTACATGGTTGGTGCATCCGCAGCCGGCCTGGTTGCCGACCGGATGGGTTATTCGGCGCTGTTTTCGACGGCAACAGTTCTTTCGCTTGTCGGAATGGGACTTTCCGTCTGGTTCCTTGGAAGGATTGGACGCGGTTCAGGCGCGTCGCTACGGCGATGATCACAAGCGGCCGGAGTGACGCATTCCAGCGGTGTCACGAGACGGCTTAATTCCTCACAGGTTTTTTGCCTCGTCAGGCGCCGTCATGCGGCGCAGGTCTGTAGGGCGTATTCCGTAGCGACTGCGGAAGGTGCGATTGAAATATGACAGGTCGTTGAAACCGACGCTGTAGACGATCTGGCTGATCGGAGTTGCGGTGTTCTCGGCAAGAATCAGGCTCTTGGCGAGCACCAGCCGCCGCTCCAGCACGTAGCGCGAAAAGGTCGTGCCTGTCCGACTGAAAAGCTTCTGGATCGCGCGCGGTGTGATGCCTTCGGTGCGTGCCACATCAGCTATCGAAAACGCACCGTCGGCAAGATTTTCCTCAACCATCGCCTTGATCGCTTCAATGCGGTTTTGCGGAACTGCCGAAGGCGCAACCTCGTTCCCATATCGGGCGAGAACGGGAAGCAGGGAGTAGAAGTGCGCCACCATCATGGTGGCATGCTCTTTGTCCTGATGGTCCTGTTGAAGAAGATATCCTGCATAGTGGGTCAACAACTGCAATGGCAGGCATTCTGCTGAAAAGGGCCGCAACAAGATCCGGTCGATCGACTTTCGAGCAAGGGTGAGGGCGGCATGGGGAAGATGGGCGCAGTCGAGGCGCCCGCCTTCGGGCAAAATAATTTCCGATGCCATATCCGTGGGAAGGATGATGACATCACGGGGTTCCAGTTCGAAAGTGTGCTTGCGATGACGGACAATCAAGGTTCCGTCAGTTGCACGCAACATCGCGATATCGGGCCTGCCGATCCCATGAGCTGTCAGCCGCAAGGGTGTTTTGGGCAGGTAAACGGTTGCGAGAGAAAGGTTTTCGTGTTTCCAGACAAGGCCGGTGACGCCCGCCAGATCACCGTCTTCAACGGTGATTGTTGCTTCTCCCAACATGTCCAGAAGGATTGTGCGGCAGACCAGTCTGCTTTCTGGATCAGGTAGCGAGAGGGTTCCAAGTTTCAGGGGGCGGACAACTTCCATGAAAAATCAAACCTGTCTTTGCTGTTGATGTTCGCATCTATCCAAATCGGGTTCGTTCCCATCCAAGCCCGGCGGGTTTCATAGCGCATAAAACATGATCAAAACAGTCTTGTATTTTCCGGGGCACGACTTGGAAGATATTTTTTGCGCATTGGGGGCGACATGATCGGAAAGTGGAATGTCGGCGTTAGTCTTGTGGCTATCGTCGTCGCAATCGGGGGCGGCAACAACGCCGTTCAGGCGCAGGATACGTCTCAGAACGCGCAATCAGACAATGGTTCTACGGTGCTGGAGCCGATCGTTGTAAGTGGCAACCGTATACCCCAGCAAATCTCGCGGACGGCGCGAACGATTTATGTCGTTGATGCACAGGCCATCGAGGCGGAAGCCCGTTCAGGCAAGTCGCTTCAGCAGATTCTTGCTGAGAGAGTTCCAAGTTTCGACCCCGCCAGCGAAGGTGCGCGCACAGCCTATGGCCAGAACTTGCGGGGACGCACGGCCCTCATTCTCATCGATGGTGTTTCGATGAACTCGGCGCGCTCCCTGAGCCGCCAATTCGATTCAATCGATCCGTTCAATGTCGAGCGTGTCGAGGTTCTGTCTGGCGCGACGGCAATCTACGGCGGCAATGCAACAGGTGGTGTCATCAACATCATCACGAAGAAGGGGAAAGATGCGCCGGACGGTTTGCGCGGTGAAGTGACGGCGGGCCTTGGCAGTGGCTTTGGCCGTACCCGTGACCTTGACCGCAACGGTGCAGGTGCCGTGACCTATAACAGCGAAAACTGGGATGCGCGTTTCTCCATCGCCGGCAACCAGACGGGAGGCTTTTACGACGGCTCCGGCACGATGCTCACCCCCGATATTACCCAGACTTCCACAGCATTCAACAAGCGCATCGATTTCATGGGTAGTGTCGGTTTGCAGATCGATGACGACAGGCGCCTTGAGGTGTCCGGCCAGTTTTATGACAGCGCCCAGGATTCGCCATTCGGGCTTTATCTTGGCGCAGGCCTTGCCGGGATCCGCAATTCCAACCTGGTTGAAACGCGGGACGGATACCGATCGGATTTCGACCCGCGCACGCGCCGTACCATGGTAAACGCGACTTACACCGACAATGATTTCCTGGGGCAGGAACTGCTTCTGCAGGGCAGTTTCCGGCGGGAAGAAATCCGGTTCCACCCGTTTCCCGGTAGTGCGATTTTCTCCCCCTTCGTCTATTTCGGCGGCAGCTCGCAGGATACCGATTACTATAGCCTGAAGGCAGCGATGATCTCGGAGCCGCTGGACGGGCTTAAGGTGACATATGGCATCGACGCCGACCGGGATTCGCTGAGTTCCAAACAGAACGTATTCGATTTCCTGACAGTCGCGACGACCGGTGCGATGGACTTCAGGACACGCGGCATTACCGGGCTTTATCCCGATATCGATGTCTCGACCCTGGCCGGTTTCATCCAGGGATCTTATGAGGCGACGGACCGGCTGACGGTCAACGGTGGTGTGCGTTATCAATATGTCACCACCGACGTATCGAGCTTCGCCGGCGCGGCACAGCAGGTCGCCGTTCTCAACCGGGTCGGCTCCTCTGTGGATCCCATTCCCGGCGGGGAAGTCAGCTACGATGCGGCTCTGTTTAACGCCGGCGCGACCTATGAGCTGACCGACACGCAGCAAATCTATGCCAATTTCGGCCAGGGTTTCGAGCTTCCTGACCCGGCAAAATACTACGGGATCGGGAGCTATAGGCTTGTCGGAGGCCGTTACGTCCTCCTGGATAGCGTCAATGTTGCCGACTCCGCACTCCAGGCGATCAAGACCAACTCTTTTGAAGTCGGTTATCGTTTCAATGACGATAGCTTCAGCTTCCAGACCGCGGCATATTACTCGCTCTCCAACCGATCCATCGAGTTGAACCGCACGACCCTGGCTGTTGATGTCGTTGATCGTGAGCGACGTGTCTATGGTCTGGAGGCCAGCGCCAGCGCGACACTGGATTACGGGTTTGATGTTGGCGCATCCGGTCACTGGGTGAAGTCGGAAATCAAGTCTGACGGTAACTGGGAGAAGGAAAGCATCGGTACCGCCAGTGTTTCCAAGCTCGGCAGTTATATTGGCTGGACGAAAGACAATTTCAACATCAAGCTGGCCGGGCAGCATGCCTTCAATCTCAGCGACGACGACAGCCGGAAGATTGATGGTTACACCCTGTTCGATCTAACGGGTGCCTATCGCTTCGAAGCGCAGGACACAACGCTTCGCTTCGGCGTGATGAACCTGTTCGACAAGGATTACACAACCATATGGGGCGCGCGCGCCAACGCGCTTTATGGGGCTTTGGCCAATGAAGCCGTGTTCGACTACAAGGGACGCGGACGCACGTTCGCCGTTTCATTGACGAAAGTTTTCTGATGGATCATCAGGGCGGCATGTGGCGGGGATATTTACTCCCGCCACGTGCCGCCAGGTCAGCGCAATGACCGATCCGACCGGCTATGGTGCCTTCAATCTCCATGGCTGCGAAACAGTCGGGCTTATCGGGAGGGCGCGCGGGTTCTGGGAGCGGGCGCTGAAGGAGAAGCGGCAGTTTCGATATTTCTAAGGCTCACAGTGGTGGAAAGATCGAGGTTGGGGACATGTCGGCGATGCGTCAGGCATCGAGTGTCTGGAAGCCGCCGTGTTTGAATGTCTGTCATGCACATCTCCCTCGCTTCGATTTCTGACGCTGTCAGACAATGGCCGTGCAGGGCTTAAAGACGAATTTGCGGCCCAACGGCTCTGCGCGCAGCTGATATCTAGCTTTACTGCATCTGCAATGTGGGCCGATAGGATGGGGCAGACGCCCGTTCTCCGGGACGGCGAGGTTATCGGTGCTGTTCGCCATTTCAACGAGGACAACAGCAAACAACGTTGTATCGAGTTGCTGGGCGATGAAGCGGTCAAGACTTCAGAAGTTGAGGGGAGAATTTATGGACCGCGTAAGTGTCCAGTCATCATTGCGCCGGAGTTTCGGTCGGTAACGGTTATATCTCTGCTGACTTACCGGTAAAAAGCTACCGAATGTCATCTTTTTCGCAGCACTATTTGCGAGGAGGTTGTTGGCGCAATCTCAAAGGCTCACTGAAACTGAAAATGGGAAACAATCTAGTCGAAAGACGATCCAGGAACGCTGGCGCAAGCGCTAGATAGCGCTTGAAATATGACTCTGGAAAAACCATTTGACCGGCGATTTATGTGCAATGGAGGTATCAATGACGACCGTACAAGAGCGCCAGCCCGAGCAACACGTATTCGAAGCCGATGTCAGCCGACTTCTGCACATGATGGTGCATTCGGTCTACTCGGACAAAGATGTATTCCTGCGCGAATTGATCTCGAACGCGGCGGATGCCTGCGAAAAACTGCGGTATGAGTCGATTTCCAAGCCGCAACTCTCGGCCGATGGGATCCAGCCGGGAATTCTCGTGACGCTCAATGAAGAGGCGCAGACACTCGTTGTCGAAGACAGCGGCATTGGCATGGACCGCGACGATATGATCGACGCGCTCGGTACGATCGCGCGCTCGGGGACAAAAGCATTCATGGATCGGCTTGACGCGACCAAAGCTGGAGAGAAAGCGCAACTGATCGGCCAGTTCGGCGTCGGCTTCTATTCATCGTTCATGGTCGCTCACCGGGTCGAAGTAATCTCGCGCCGCGCCGGCAAGGACGAGGCCTGGAAATGGTCATCTGACGGCAAAGGAAGCTATGACATTGTTGCGGTCGACCCGGGACAAGCACCGACACGCGGTACTCGCGTCGTGTTACATCTTTTGGAAGATGCAAAGAAATATACGAGCAAATGGACGGTGGAGGAGATCATTCGAAACCAGTCCGGCCACGTCCCCGTACCTATCCGTCTGGTCGAGAAGGAGGGTGCCGAGCCCTCACAGGTATCCGATGGTGCAGCGCTCTGGATCAAGCAGAAGAACGAAATATCCAAGCAGGATTATGTCGATTTCTATCGGAGCGTTTCAGGCCAGTACGACGAGCCGCTGAGTAACGTCCATTTCCGCGCTGAGGGCCGACACGAATACACGACTCTTGCCTTCATACCCGGTTCTCAGCCATTCGATGTGTTTGATCCGGACCGACATGGTCGGATGAAGCTCTATGTGAAGCGCGTCTTCATAACCGATGATGCCGAACTGCTACCGCGCTATCTGCGCTTCGTCCGTGGCATCGTTGATACTTCGGATCTGCCGCTCAACATCTCCCGTGAGATGATCCAGGAAAGTCCGGTCCTCGCGGCCATCAAAAAGGGCGTGACGAGCCGGATCCTTTCCGCGCTGGAGAAGATGGCCGAGCACGACGGCGAGACCTTTGCCAAGTTCTGGGATATGTTCGGGGCTATTCTCAAGGAAGGCATCTACGAGGACTTCGAACGGCGCTCACAGTTGCTGAAGCTGGCACACTTCCGCAGCACCGCATCGGGCGAGGCGACACGCAGCCTGGCTGACTACCTGGCCACGATGAAGGAAGGACAATCGGCGATCTACTATATTAGCGGCTCCACTCTGGACCAGCTGAAATCGTCGCCGCACCTTGAGGGTTTCCGGGCCAAAGGGATCGAAGTCCTCCTGCTTACAGATGGCGTCGATAACTTTTGGCCGACCAATGTGCCAGATTTTGAAGGCAAGCCATTTAAATCTGTCACCCAAGGTCTTGCCGATCTGAACACTGTTGCCGGGGAGGGGGACGCTGATGAGGCTGGCCGGCAAGCTTCTCCCGAGGTCGGAGCCTTCATCGATTTCGCGCGAAGCGCCCTCGGTGAGGAGGTTGCTGACGTGCGTATTTCTGATCGCTTGACCGAAAGTGCGGTCTGCCTTGTCGCGTCGGATTATGGCCCCGACCGCCAACTCGAAAAACTCCTGAAAGGCGCCGGGCGGTTGCAAACAACGTCGAAGCCGATCCTGGAGATCAATGGGCAGAGCGAACTTGTGAAAAACATTGCTTCAATGGACGATCAGGCGTTTCGCGAGGATGCTGCGTGGCTTTTGCTTGACGAAGCCCGCATCCTTGACGGGGACAAACCAGCCAACCCGCGCGCGTTCGCCGACCGGCAGGCCAGGTTATTTGCCCTTGCGATGAGATCCGGTAAGTGACAAGCCTCGGCGAGGCGGCCTTTGGCTGCCTTGCCAACACTCGGCCGAAGAGGACGATTGGTGGTTGCCGATGGTGCTCAGGTTATCAATGAGTGTGACGGCGTTGTCTCAAATGATGCATCATGACAGCGCCAATTGCGCTCGGCACAGCCCCTTCAGTGCCGCTTTCTACCCTCTGGACGATGCAACTGCACTACAGAACCCACCATGAGTCATCACTGGAACTGCAGACTGCCAAGGGCCCGTTATAGAATCCCTGCAGATTTCATAAACCGCTGATGCCAGGTCTTGCTGCTATCTCAAAAGTTCGTAGTGGCTTGCGGCTCGCCCTGACGCCGACCACTGAGCACCGCGAAACGCCATGCTTTGAAGCTGCAGTCCACCTCGGAAAATCCCGTATCGTGCATCCATTGCAACTGGTTCTCGATAGGGGAGCAACGATCGTGGGACATCCGCTCGAGCGCTTTGGTGATTTCCTCTTCTGGTACGCCCAGCCTCCTGACCTGTTGCAGCCAGATACGGGCGTAACGGGCCTCTACTTCGCAATCATGGCCGAGGACCTGCTCGGCGTTGACGAACAGGCCACCCTCCGACAAGGCGCTCCGAATTTCACCGAAGAGATGCTTTTTCGCGGCGTCTTCCAGATGATGGATCGCCAGCGCTGAGATGATGAGATCCCACGGACCGCCGAGTTCGGTATCGGACATGTCGGCCACGGCATAGGTAATGGCCGGATTGCCATCGAAGCGTTGCCGGGCCTGCTCGAGCATCTTTTCGGAGGCATCGACGAGGTGGATCTGGGCATCGGGGTGGCGGGCCAGCAGCATTGCCGTGAAAAGGCCAGTGCCAGCGCCAAGATCGAGCACACGCAGTTTCTCGGCGTCCCGCCAGTCGTCGATCAAGTCGAGCGCTGTCCCGTAAAACGTATCGAAACAGGGAATAAGGCCGCGCCGAAGGGCGTCGTAGCCGGATGCATCCCGATTGAAGACGGGTAAGGACGAAACATTTATCGGTGCCATGGTGTGTCTGAACCTTTTGGGATTGTAATCTACTTCGCCGTGGCGGCGGGGATCAGGCTCGG
Source organism: Plantago lanceolata (assembly GCA_028659135.1). Lineage (NCBI taxonomy): Eukaryota > Viridiplantae > Streptophyta > Magnoliopsida > Lamiales > Plantaginaceae > Plantago > Plantago lanceolata. The sequence goes on along the minus strand of JAQRGC011569009.1, from coordinate 2,297 downwards.
GTTCAATGAATATGTCGCTGTCGCCTTGCCGCTTGCAAGGATGTGGCCAGCCATGGCTTTTTCCACGTCTTCGCCAGTGAACGGCCCCGCAAGGCCCAGTGTCACAACGTCGAGCGCGACCACTTCAAGGATGTAGCGGTGAACGCGCTGATCGTTTATGGGCGGGCAGGGGCCGTCGTAACCACCATAGGTGCCTGCCATGCCATCAGTTTTGGCCAGAAAACTCGTATAGACATTGGCGCCGCGCAGTCTGTGTGGTGTCAATCCGACCGGCTTGCCGCCCAGCACGAGACCATCGCTTTCCGTACCTTCGCCGATGGATATGATGCCGGCGGGAATATCGGCCAAAACCCAGTGGAAAACGTTGATCCGCGGCGCGTCGTCTGGAATCGTGGTGCCAGGTTTATTGATGAGGCTAAAATCGAGTGGTACGTCCGGATCGGTCATCAGTAACACATAAGATCTGGTGCCCTCTGGGCCTGCCGACCATGAGACCCCCGGGCTCACGTCCTTCGCCCCTTTTCCGGGCGGGCAGAAGGCGGCGGAATCTGAAAACCGGCCAGAACCGTCAAGCCCTTCGATCTTTACGGACAGCGTGGAGTCCGCGGCCATGGGCGCTGTCGCCGAAAATGCGGCGGCCACAATGGCAGCGCATATGCTTCTTTTATTCCTGTTCATCTCGTCTCGCCTGGTTGATTTCAGTCGAGCATAGGGAACGATGCCAGTGCGGGTGGGCCCGATCTGATCAGCAATGAGCCTGAAGCGGTCAGGCTAATGGTTTTTTACGTGTCCTGCGAACGGTCGAAGGAGCCTGTCCGAAGGCATCCTGGAAGTGCCGCGAGAAGTGTGAACGCGATGCGTAGCCGGTAGCGGCTATTGCGTCGGCGACATCGGCATCCCGATCCGAGAGTATGAGGTAAGCGGCATGCATTCTTTCGGTGAGCAGCAGCGCGCGTAGTGAGTGGTTTTCGTCCCGTAGTCGCCGCCGCAGGGTGGCCTCTGACATCGACAGGGACGCAGCGACCGCGGCGGTTGACCACGCGTGATCGAGCCGGTGGCGGATCAGGAGGCGCACCGCCTCTGTGACTGAGCGGTCGACATATTTGGGCATCAATGGCAGCGCACCCTGTTCGGCCAGGATAAGCAGAACCTCGAGAACACGGTGATCTACGACGCACCGGGAAAGGTCGAGCGCACCCGCCAGCGCCTCGCCACTATGGATGATTGCCGAGCAGAGCGTCGGACTGATCGTGATGGGCGAGCCGAGGGGTATGTCGCGCTTGGTGAGTTGCGGCCAAAGGCGTGCCGCCTCAATGACCAGGGTGCGAGAGAAGCGGACGAAGAGGGCGCGATAGACGCCAGTGTCGGCATCTGGTTCATTGACAACATCAACCTCCGCACCGGCCGGCAGCACGAAGGCGTCGCCGGCGTGGTAGATATTGCGTTCCGCGCCCCACAGCACTTCTTTGCGGCCTTCGATGACAATGACGAGGCCGGCGGCGGGCATGCTGAGCTCGGAAATGGTTTCCCGGTGACGGGCGACGAAGGCCGAGATGAACGGTGGATCTTCGTTTTCGAGCATCAAGCGCGTGTCGCGCTCGGCCAGTGGGCGAAGGGCATCGACGAGACGCCGCCGTAGTGTTTTGTCGCTTTCACGCATTGAACAAGCTATCTCGAAATTGGATCAGGCGTCATTGCTATGTTGAAATCAAGTCGCTGTCGATACGCCGCCGAAGGGCGCTGAAATCGGAAGGTAATGTCTGCCATTGGCGATCTTTTGGAGGGCTACAACGTCTGAGATGGTCGGATATTGCAAGCCGGCAAAGCGCCGTTATCTTGGTCTTAGAGGTTCTCATCACGCGCCTGAACGGTTGGAATGTACCCGGCTATACACGATGTCAAAGCTGGTTAGAGGCGCGACTTCGCCAGCTGTTTAGAAACGCGACACAGGCACCGACGGTCAGCCCCCGATCCGACCGGCTGGGCCGGGTTGCAAGGGAGGAGCGGGGGCGGGTGAGGGAATGCCTATTCGGCTTTAGCTTCCTCAGCAGGGTGCATAATCTGCCTTGGCAATCAACAGGCATTCCGGGTATGAGATCAAACCCTAAGTGCAGGATAATCCCACGATGGCTGCAAACGGCGACGGGCCTCTTTTACAAGGTCAAGGTAGTCTGCCCTGAAGGGTGCAACCAGCTGCTTTTCGAGACCGGCAAGCAGTCCGTGCAGCACAGCGCATTCGGCAGGGCTCTCGAAACAGGACGCGCTTGGCGTGGGAGCGCTGCTCTCTTTGCACCAAC